>JARPMJ010009482.1:0-26684 GCA_033366665.1 Phoxinus dragarum
GTGCCTAGACACGACCACAACACATGATGTAGTCAGCCGGATCCAGCGTATCCAGATCAGATGAAGGACCTGTGCCTAGACAAGACCACAACTCATGATGTAGTCAGCCGGATCCAGCCGTATCCAGATCAGATGAAGGACCTGCGCCTAGACACGACCACAACACATGGTGTAGTCAGCCGGATCCAGCCGTATCCAGATCAGATGTAGGACATGTGCCTAGACACGACCACAACACATGATGTAGTCAGCCGGATCCGGGCCGTATCCAGATCAGATGGAGGACCTGTGCCTAGACACGACCACAACACATGATGTAGTCAGCCGGATCCGGCCCGTATCCAGATCAGATGGTGGACCTGCGCCTAGACACGACCACAACTCATGATGTAGTCAGCCGGATCCGGCCGTATCCAGATCAGATGAAGGACCTGCGCCTAGACACGACCACAACACATGGTGTAGTCAGCCGGATCCAGCCGTATCCAGATCAGATGTAGGACATGTGCCTAGACACGACCACAACACATGATGTAGTCAGCCGGATCCGGGCCGTATCCAGATCAGATGGAGGACCTGTGCCTAGACACGACCACAAACACATGATGTAGTCAGCCGGATCCGGCCCGTATCCAGATCAGATGGTGGACCTGCGCCTAGACACGACCACAACTCATGATGTAGTCAGCGGAATCCCGGCCGTATCCAGATCAGATGGAGGACCTGCGCCTAGACACGACCACAACACATGATGTAGTCAGCCGGATCCAGGCCGTATCCAGATCAGATGGAGGACCTGCGCCTAGACACGACCACAACACATAATGTAGTCAGCCGGATCCAGCCGTATCCAGATCAGATGGAGGACCTGCGCCTAGACACGACCACAACACATGATGTAGTCAGCCGGATCCGGGCCGTATCCAGATCAGATGGAGGACCTGCGCCTAGACACGACCACAACTCATGATGTAGTCAGCCGGATCCGGGCCGTATCCAGAACAGATGGAGGACATGCGCATAGACACGACCACAACACATGATGTAGTCAGCCGGATCCGGGCCGTATCCAGATCAGATGGAGGACCTGCACCTAGACACGACCACAACACATGATGTAGTCAGCCGGATCCGGGCCGTATCCAGATCAGATGGAGACCTGCGCCTAGACACGACCACAACTCATGATGTAGTCAGCCGATCCGGGCCGTATCCAGATCAGATGGAGGACATGTGCCTAGACACGACCACAACACATGATGTAGTCAGCCGGATCCGGGCCGTATCCAGATCAGATGGAGGACCTGCGCCTAGACATGACCACAACTCATGATGAAGTCAGTCGGATCCGGGCCGTATCCAGAACAGATGGAGGACCTGCACCTAGACACGACCACAACACATGATGTAGTCAGCCGGATCCGGGCCGTATCCAGATCAGATGGAGGACCTGCGCCTAGACACGACCACAACTCATGATGTAGTCAGCCGGATCCGGGCCGTATCCAGATCAGATGGTGGACCTGAGCATATTTTTTGGGCTTTATTATTTGTATTGTGTGGTAGTAACTGTTTCTAAAAGCAATCAGGTACGAGAGGCTAGTGCTGTATCGTGAATAAGTCACGGCTGACGGGGTTACTCCGCTTCGCATCGTGCCTAACAACGTCTTTCAGCCGGGACTTATTCACGATACAGCACTAGCCTCTCATACCTGATCGTTTACTTCGTTATCACGCTACATTTTTCTCCTAGAAGGAAGCATTTTATATTGTGATAGAAACATCTTCACCTTCCTTCATATGAGAGACAAAGTTTGTTCACTGCTTCATTTGTTTGTTCACTTTGTTGTACTTCATTTGATTTTGCACTATTGATGTGTTATTTTTTCACTCAGGATGATGTTTTGACTGAAGCTCCAGGGCATGTTCATCCAGCTCACGCTAAGAGTCTGAGACGGGGAACGAGTCGAGGATCAGCGACTCTGTTTAAACAGCTGCGCAGACGCAGACATTAATGGGTTTCTGCCTGCGTCTGCGACGGGGTCACTGCAGGGGTCAGGGGTCACCGCAGGGGTCACCGATGAGACTATCACTAGCAGAATCCCCCAACACTGCTTTAGATCGCGCTGTGAGAACATATATACATCTCATGACTGTCTTTATGCACAATTACAACTGTTGAAATCCTGAAAGAAGAGCTCAGTTTAATTAGTTTAAGATTAGTTTAATTTCTGAGTGCAGAACATTGATCTACAAATACACACACACACACACACACACAAATTATTTTGTCGTTATTATTATTTAGTCATTATTTAGCTTTATGTACCTCTAAGAAAAAACCTATGTACTTTCAAATTCTTAATATTAATCTGATTAAAGTGAATGAGGACATTTATAATTTAGTATTTCACAACTGCAAAAATATATTTTTTTCTTCTAGATTTCAAGATTGCACAAAACCTTTTGATAAGGAACCTGTAACTATTCCTGCCAGATATTTACACATGACAGTATGAAGGAATTAAAACAAAGATAGACAGACACAATCAGCAACACTATCAGATCAAACAAACCAACAGGACATGTGAAGCTGATCTCTGTTCTGGGAGAGAAGAGTTCTGTCCTACACAAACACGACCCGCCGGGAGTCAAGAGCCTGCAGGGATGAGAAGCACAAACTGCTGAGAGAAAGTCTGGAGAGTGTGTGTTTGGCCCCATTCTCTGGATACTACACTTAGAGACGTGACTTCAGGAGACGGTTCATCATCATCCAGACTTCAGCAATGAGAAAACCGTCGGCAGACATTCCAGCTGAACTCAACAGTTGCATGTCGTCACATGTCAAGCCTCATTGGTGTGCTGTAGCCGCTCTCCCTGAAACACCAGTGAGTGTATCACCTCGTCAGTTTCCCCATCAAAGGCCAGCAAGCGTCTCAGATCCTGAATCATGTCAAACTGGATACATGTAGTTTAGTTAATGATCTCTCCACACTGCGTGACCGTGAGACAGCGCAGGAGTCGCAGTGTCTGAGAGCCGCTCGTATCTGCGCACTCATGCGGCGCGGTGTCTTTCTGCTAATGTAATCAGCCGGGCTAATTCCTGCCCAACTCAAGAAGCACTTCTGTTCTGAGCATTAATATGAGTTTATGTGGGTAACAAACGACTGACACAGAGATCTTGGAGCAATCTGTGAATATGCACAATACGCTTTTTTAAAAGTTCAACATTACATTTTATTTACATTTTTGAAGACACGTTCAGCAGCTAAAGCAACAGAAGCATAAACATCCGTTGTAACATGTAAAGCAATCTCATTATGTTCTGCAACATGGGGTTTCTCTACATTGTTATGCAATTGAATCACCAAAGCAACTCGTCAGCTGGCCGGATTCCCAGACACCAACATAGTGTCGGCCCAGATCTGGGCCGGATCCGACCGTGTGAACTCCAGGTGTGCCAGATGTGGGCTGGATCCGGGCCAGGTGTGCCAGATGTGGGCCGGATCCGGGCCAGCTGTGCCAGATGTGGGCCGGATCCGACCGTGTGAACTCCAGGTGTGCCAGATGTGGGCCGGATCCGGGCCAGGTGTGCCAGATGTGGGCCGGATCCGACCGTGTGGACTCCAGGTGTGCCAGATGTGGGCCGGATCCGGGCCAGGTGTGCCAGATGTGGGCCGGATCCGACCGTGTGGACTCCAGGTGTGCCAGATGTGGGCCGGATCCGGGCCAGGTGTGCCAGATGTGGGCCGGATCCGACCGTGTGGACTCCAGGTGTGCCAGATGTGGGCCGGATCCGGGCCAGGTGTGCCAGATGTGGGCCGGATCCGACCGTGTGGACTCCAGGTGTGCCAGATGTGGGCCGGATCCGGCCGTCTGGACTCCAGGTGTCAAGTCATTTATATAGCATTATTTTAACAATGTAGATTGTTTCAAAGCGGCTTTACAGAGATAAACGGATAATTTAAGGTAACAGATTGTTTTGGCTTTATAGCGGTTCTTGAATAAATATATTTTCCAGCTAAAGTTAGTTTTGATTGATTAATTATTTATTAAATTAGCGCCGCTAAGACGACATCATTCTCTCCTACACAGACTTTAAACTGAACCTGTGAGAAACGCTGATGGCGCTCACGTGCGCATCGATAATTACTTCTATAGTTATGTGCGTTTGAATATATGTGCGCATGTTTGTAATTCCCTACAAACCAAGTCTTAACAAACTACTTGTCTGGCCTTAAAATTTTTATACAGAATTTTATCACTTCGGGGTAGATACGCGGAACCGAGATTATCCCGACAACGCTTTATCTGTAGAGTGGTACAGGGATCCTCCATAGGGAGAGGCTAGTGGACACTTCAGCGCTGCGGTGTCATCGGGTCCAGGCGAAGGTCCTTCCTCAGATCTGGAGTGTGTGTGTGTCTGTGTGTGTGTGAGAGAGTGTGTGTCCAGGCGAAGGTCCTTCATCAGATCTGGATCCGGCCTGGATCCGGTAGGCTGCGGGAAAACCTCGGGATAAACACAGACACTAAAATTAGCGTAGACGCCATTCTTCTTATGATGTAACGAGTACATCAGGATTTAAGAGAAGTGTTCCCGGTTCCGGCTGACCTAATCTATGCAGCCTAACATTGAGTTATAGAAGTCTATAATGTGTTATGTGAATGCTAGGCCGAAGAGATGTGTTTTTAGTCTAGATTTGAACTGACAGAGTGTGTCTGCTTCCCGGACAATGTTAGGAAGACTGTTCCAGAGTTTCGGTGCTAAATAGGAAAAGGATCTACCGGATCTACCAAAGGGTCTGCCAGATGTGGGCCGGATCTGGGCCCGACGCTATGTTGCTGTCTGGGTTCTCAGAACGCTCACACATTTATAACCCTAAAATCTCCTTCTTCAGTGAACCAGACATTACAGGGACATCCACTTTGCAGAACTAAACCTAGCAGGATCACCTGATTCACACACACACACGCACACACACACACACACAGGCTCGTGCTCGGACCGCTTTCAGAAACGCTAGCACTTCTCATCTTTTACAATATGGGGACAAAATTACCCCTTTGGGGATGTTAGTTGGTCCCCTTGAGGAAAACAGCTTATAAATCAGACTAAGTTATGTGTAATGTATACGTTTTGTGTAATGGGAAGGTTTAGTGTGTGTGTGTGTGTGTGTGTGTGTGTGTGTGTGTGTGTGTGTGTGTGTGTGTGTGTGTGTGTGTGTGTGTGTGTGTGTTTGTGTGTGTCTGTGTGTGTGTGTGTGTCTGTGTGTGTGTGTGTGTGTGTGTGTGTGTGTGTGTGTGTGTGTGTGTGTGTGTGTGTGTGTGTGTGTGTGTGTGTCTTTAGCGGCTGCACCTGGATCTTCAAAGATTCAAATGGAAACCGTCAGTGGACAAATATAAAACATCAGTGATATGCTGATGTCTTGTGATAGCAGACACCTCGCCATGAGGGACGTTATATCTGCATCTCCTCTCGGCATGAAAGGGAAAAACTATGTTGCAAGTGAGGAAAAGCTGAACTGAGAGATGTTTGAAGATCGTCCGGCCGATTTTAGCTCTACTTTGAGAAACAACAAATATTCAGCAAAATCATACATTCTTTCACATATAAATAAATTCACAAATTTTTTAGCAGTTTATTACAGTTTTTTCCAATTGTTAACAAGCATTGTTCATTACTGAAGCCACATGTTCAAACCTCTTCACAAAGTCTGCATACAAACATGAATCTCACCTCCAAAACTCACCCACACCAACAAAACACTTCATATCTCCAAATAGCTTGTTCCTTCATAACACTGCAACAATTCTCATTCAGAAACATACGTCATTCATAACACACTGACATACAAAAACACTAACAACAGCAGCAGTACATAAATCATGAACTATGATCTTTAAAGTGTAAATGATATTTCACACAAATCAGTATTTTCATTATAAGAGAAGAATAACATCTTTTCATTTTACTGACTGTATGACAGCATAAAGAACGAATGAGACAGGCAGCTCGTTTTGGTTTTCTATATCTTTACTTATAGTAAACTACTTGCTAAAAATAAAAAGTTGAAACAACAACAACAAAAACTCCTGAAGAAATAATTAGTACAACACAAAAAAACTACTACACACAAAAATACAAACACATCAGAAACATGTTGTCACATTCTGTCCTGTGTAGTCTGCACCTGTTCTTGTCTATCCCTGATTAGTTAACCTCCATCCAGCTGTGTGTAGTTAGTGCCCTGGTTTACCCTGTGTACATATTCTCCCGTTCAGTTCTGTTCCGTGTCGGTTATTGTTCGTGTGTTCATCTTCATGGTACACGCTGTTACATTAAATCTTATATTCGATTGGAATTACCTACAAAATATGGACTTGATGGACTCACCCACGCTACAGCTTCTCCTCCGGCCGGAGAGCCCGAGGCGCCTACCGAGGACGTTCCAGAGCTGGAGAACTTCAGAGCCCCGGAGTCGACGCAAGCGAGGAAGTCCATCGCAGAGCCACGAGTGGACTACAACCTGATAGACCTGTGGTCCGCGGATCCTATTCCCACCCAATTCCCCACCCTCACATCATCTTCGCCGGTCCCGTCCGGCAATCTTCCGTCCGCATCCCTGCCTGTCATCCTTATCCCGTCTCCATCGCTGATCACGACCAGTCCCCTGGATCCGTCTGGCTTCCTGTAGCTCCTCGGCTCTGCCACCACCGCTCACTCCGTGCGGCTCATCCTCCACGCTCCGGGCTCCCCTGCTGCCCCTCCGGCCTCCAGGCCCACACCACCACCTCGACCTGTCAGCCCATCGCCTTCACTTCGACCCACCACTCCTTCATCGCCTCTGCGGTCCGTCTGCCGAAAGCTCCGCTGAGCTCGATCGCCACTCCAGGTTGGCCTTCAGCGATTGACGTCCAGCTACAGCCAAGGACTTCCAGGATTCGGCATCACTGGACTCATCCCTTCCTCCGACCCCCCCGTTGGCCTCCCTCACCACATCGTCACCCCGGTCATCCGTCCTCACGTCACTGACTCAGTCCTGCTGGTCAGCGGCTCAGCTCCAGTCTTCCGGGTCCACAGTGTCGCCATGGTCCGTCAGCCGCTCGCTTCCACCGGTTCCTCCCCCTCTCACCAGGGTTCTGCCTCCGCCCCCTCTACCTGGATTCCACCCTGGTTCCTCCCCCCATCTGGCCCCCAGGGTCCAGTCCGTCCCCAGCTCCACGCCCTCAGCCAAAACCTCCGCCTTTTTCTGTTTTTTTTTTTTTTACTTTTTGTGTTCATCACGGCACAAGGACGCGCCTTTCCGAGGGGTGGCTTAATGTCACATTCTGTCCTGTCTAGTCTGCACCTGTTCTTGTTCATCCCTGATTAGTTAACCTCCATCCAGCTGTGTCTAGGTAGTTCCGTTGTTTACCCTGTGTATATATTCTCCCGTTCTGTTCTGTTCTGTGTCGGTTATTGTTCATGTTACATTAAATCTTATCTTTGATTGGAATTACCTTCGTCTGTCTGTTCCTTCTGCTAAGCCGTGCTAACACGTGTGAGTGTGTGCGTGTGTGTGTGTGTGTGTTTGCGGGCATGTCTGTAATTGTTGTAAATGGTATTAAATGCTGATGATGTCTGACATAGTGTACAGTACCTTGGTCAACAATTGTTGTTTTTAGTGGTGCTATATAACGTGTGTGTGTGTGTGTGTGTGTGTGTGTGTGTGTGTGAGAGAGAGAGAGAATTACAGGGTGTTAAATATCTTTCTCTCATTCAGAGATTAAACTCAAGGTTTCAGAGGAAAACGTTTTGTCAGGTGTGTGTAACATGAGTCTGATTCAGTCAGGAAATATCAGATGTCTGAATGTAAAAGAGTTTAGCAGCGTCTTTGAGCTTCATGATTCTGACGAACACTATGGCTCGGGTCACGTCGGGGTCAGCGAGGGGTGAAAGGTCATGAGATAATGCCAGAGAAGATTACGTAATGTGTTCGGCTTTAACCAAGTCAAGTCACCTTTATTTATATAGCGCTTTTTACAATACAGATTGTATCACAGCAGCTTCACAGTGATAACGTGAAAACAATACAACAAGTTTGTCATCGTCATCGTCCACCTTAAGGCAGATAATAATATTGTTGAATATTAAATGTCTCCAACAAAGCAAGCCAAAAGTCAAGGCAACAGTGGCAAGGAACCAAAACTCCATCAGTGACAGAATGGAGAAAAAAATCTTGGGAGAACCCAGGCTCAGTCGCTCAGTTCTCCTCTGGCCAATGAGCGAACTGTGTATAATTATGATTCATGCAGCATTACAGGTCAGAAGTCAGATTGGATCAGAACATCCAGAGTATTTATCCAGTTCCTCTGGTTGGAAGTCGGAGTCATCACGTCGGTATGGAGACGAGTGTGTGGTGGGCGGCCCACCACACACCAGCTTACCGGTGGAGAGGAGACAGAGTGATGAAGCCAATCAGTGTATGGGGATGATTAGGAGGCCATGATGGACAGAGGCCACTTGCCATATTTTGGCCAGGATGCCGGGGTTACACCCCTACTCTTCTTCTAAGTGCTTTTGAAGTAATTGATCGAATATTCAGCAACCCAAGCTTTATAAATAAAAAATTTACCCTTAGATGGGTTTGGAATTTTTGTATTTCCTAATTCGAGGAACAGACACAGTCTCTATGTGATGATATCTCGGTGAAAGAGGCTCTATATGATGATATCTCGGTGAAAGAGGCTCTATGTGATGGGATTTATCTGACCTTGGTGACGTGAGGCCGCTAGCAGACGTCGGTTAAGCCAGTCTGTCTGCTTCCTGACCTGAGGCCCAGATTGTCATGTTTTATCTCTAAGACTATGAGCCAAATTACTAGAGAGAAGAGCAGCACCATCCCAGGAGGGATGAATACCATCTCTTTTCAACAGGTCAGGTCTGCCCCAAAAACTTTTCCAATTGTCTATGAATTCTATATTATTTTGAGGACACCACCCAGACAGCCAGCCATTGAGTGAACACAATCTACTAACTATCTCATCACTCCGGCGAACAGGAAGGGGGCCAGAGCAAATTACAGTGCCTGACATCGTACTTGCGAGTTCACACACCTCTTTAATATTAATTTTGGTGATCTCCGACTGGCGGAGTCGAACATCATTAGTGCCGACGTGAATAATAATCTTAGAGAATTTACAATTAGCATTAGCCAGCACTTTCAAATTTGCTTTGATGTCAGGCGCTCTGGCTCCCGGCAAACATGTGACTATGGTGGCTGGTGTCTCTATTTTCACGTTCCGTGTAATAGAATCGCCAATAACTAGGGCACATTCAGGAGGATTCTCAGTGGGTGTTTCACTGAGCGGGGAGCATCTATTTGTTATGGTAATCGGAACGGAAGAGCGTTTTTTTGTCCCGCGACTACAGTGTCTCACTGTCACCCATCTGCCCTGCTGCACGGGCTCTACCTCAGCCGGAACTGACTCATGTAAAGAATTAACTAGGCGCATCCAAATTAGTATCTAAAGCCCTTGCACTCTTACAATTAACCTCAATTAAAGTTTGGATGCGTGTTTCTAGTTCTGAAATCTTCTCCGTCAGCCTGACTATCTCCCTGCATTTATCACATGTAAATACTGTGCTGACAGAGAAGGCTATGCTGAACATGTTACATGAAGTGCAAGTGACAATAAGAGAAGATGACATGACTCACCATGTTTGTTGAATTGAATTCTTTATTGTCACTGTACAAGGTACAACGAAATTAGATGACATTCCTCTCAGTGCTTTACAATAAATATGATATAATATAATATAAAAAATAAAATAGAAATAAAAACAATGAATGTATATCAATATGGTGTTCAACCATTCTATTAACTATTAATTATGGTGTTGGTAGAATGGATTGTGGTACAGTCGTATGTGTAAAGAGAGTAGAGCAAGGGACTCAACACACAGCCCTGGGGGGAGCCGGTGCTGAGTGTGAGTTGGGTGGAAATGTGTGGGCCTATTCTTATAGTTTGAAGTCGGTTAGTCAGGAAGTCCATAATCCATTGGCAGATGGATCGGGGGATTCCTAAATCAATAAGTTTGGTGTGAAGTCTCCCAGGAATTATTGTATTAAAAGCAGAGCTGAAGTCTAAAAAGAGCATCCTCACATAGCCCCCCCCGGTGTTCAAGATGGGATAGTGCATTATGGAGAGCGGTGTTAATAGCATCTTCTGTAGACCTGTTCGCTCTGTAAGCAAACTGATATGGATCCAAGGTGGTTGGTAGGTTAGCTATAATATGCTGCTGGACCAACCGCTCAAAGTCAAGTCAAGTCAAGTCAAAAATATTTGTATAGCGCTTTTCACAATACAGATTGTATCAAAGCAGCTTCACAGTATTAAATTAAAATAATAATAAAACGTCCATTTTTGGTAATGCTAATCAATAGTAATATTGATTGATTCAATAAATTGAATATCCCCAACTGAGCAAGCCAAAGGCAACAGTGGCAAGGAAACGAAAAACTCCATCAGGTGACCTAATGGTGACCTAAAACTCCATCAGGTGACCTAATGGAGAAAAAAAACCTTGGGAGAACCCAGGCTCAGTCGGGGGCCAGTTCTCCTCTGGCGGTTATGAACTAGAGGCCGGATTTAACTGTAAGATTAAAACATTTATATGAATGCCTGGCTGAAGAGATGCGTCTTTAGTCTAGTTTTGAACTGGGAGAGCGAGTCTGAGCAACGAACAGTATCAGGAAGGCTATTCCAGAGTTTTGGAGCTAAATGTGAGAATGCTCTCCCTCCTTTAGTGGACTTAGATTTCCTAGGTACGACCAGAAGCCTCGAATTTAGCGATCTTAAAGAGAGCGATGGATTATAGGGCGATAGAAGATCCGTTAAATAGACTGGAGCTAAGCCGTTTAGGGCTTTATAAGTCAGTAACAATACCTTATAATTAATACGGAACTTTATAGGTAACCAATGTAGTGATGATAAGATCGGTGTTATATGATCATATTTTCTTGACCTAGTAAGAACTCTAGCGGCTGCATTTTGGACTAACTGTAGCTTGTTTACGGAGGATGCAGGACAACCAGCTAATAAAGCATTACAGTAATCTAGTCTCGAGGTCATGAATGCATGAACTAACTTTTCTGCATCAGAAACTGATAGCATATTACGTAGCTTAGCAATGTTTCTAAGGTGGAAAAATGCCGTTTTTGTAACATATGAAATATGATTTTTAAAAGACAGGTCGCAGTCTAGTATGACACCCAGGTCTTTTACTGTAAAGGATAAAGTAGCAGGACATCCTACTATGTTAAAGTTGTATTGTGAGAGGTTTTGTGGGCGGTTTTTTGAACCGATGAGTAGTACCTCCGTCTTGTCTGGATTTAATAGAAGAAAATTACGCGTCATCCAATCTTTTATATCTTTAACACACTCTGTCAATTTTGATAATTTAGCGTTTTCATCCGGCCGTGATGAAATATATAATTGAGTGTCATCAGCATAACAATGGAAACTAATTCTATGTTTCCTTATAATATTTCCAAGTGGCAGCATATATATTGAGAATAATAGAGGGCCTAGCACAGATCCCTGCGGCACTCCATAGTTTACTGAAGATATGATCGATTTTTTTCCATTTAAATAGACAAAATGGTAGCGGTCAGATAAGTATGATCTAAACCAGCTTAATGCCTGTCCCTGAACACCAGTGTAATTTTGTAGTCGATCTAATAGTATTGTGTGATCTATAGTGTCGAACGCAGCACTAAGATCAAGTAAAACTAGTATTGAGATACAGCCTTGGTCCGAAGCTAAAAGTAAATCATTTGTAATTTTAACCAGCGCAGTTTCTGTGCTATGATGAGGCCTGAATCCTGACTGGAACTTTTCATAGATGTCTTTTTCTTGCAAAAAAGAGCTCAGTTGAGCGGACACAACTTTTTCTAATATTTTAGACATAAATGGAAGATTTGAAATGGGTCTATAATTTGCTAGATTATGTGGGTCTAATTGTGGTTTCTTAATGAGTGGTTTTATAACTGCCAGTTTAAATGTTTTTGGAACATGTCCTAAAGATAGAGACGAGTTAATAATATTGAGGAGAGGCTCTTCCACTATAGGTAACACTTCTTTCAGTAGTTTAGTTGGTATAGGATCTAATAAGCACGTTGTTGTTTTAGATGAAGTGATAAGTTTATTTAACTCTTTTTGTTCTATAGTTGTAAAGCGCTGTAGTTGTTCTTGCGGGGCGATAATTGAGGCTGATTTATAAGGCGCGATTAAAGATTGAATGTTTAAAATTGTGTTTCTGATGCTTTCTATTTTCTCAGTGAAGAAGTTCATGAAATCATTACTGCTAAACTGTAACGGGATATTTTGGTCAGGTGACGTTTGTTTATTTATTAGTCTAGCCACGGTGGTAAATACAAATCTTGGATTATTTTGGTTGTTTTCTATTAGTTTGCGGAGATGCTCAGCCCTTGCCGCTTTTAGGGCCTTTTTATAACGTGACATACTGTCTTTCCACGCGATTCTAAAGACCTCTAAATTAGTTTGTTTCCATTTACGCTCTAATTTACGGGTTTCTCTCTTTAGAACATGCGTAGTATTGTTGCACCATGGTGCTTTACTTTTCTCTCTGACCTTTTTTAATCTAATGGGTGCAACAATATCCAATGTTCTAGAGAGAATGGTGCTCATAGTGCTAGTTACTTCCTCTAATTCGTCTGTTTGTTTGGGTTCAGGCAGTAACTGAGACAAATCAGATAAGCAATTTGAGAAATTATCTATGGTGGATGGAAGGATTGTTCTGCCTGGTCGGTAACGCGGCGCAGTATGACATAGTACTGTAGTCCGTAATATACAGGTTACCAGGAAGTGGTCACTGACACCATCACTTTGTGGAATGATATCTATATCGGTTGGATCGGTTCCGTATGATATAATTAAATCGAGTGTATGATTAAGACGATGAGTTGGTCCGGTGACGTTTTGCTTGACCCCAAAGGAGTTTAATAAATCTGTAAACGCAGCCCCTAACGCATCATTTGAATTATCTACGTGTATGTTGAAATCTTCAACAATTATTGCTTTATCGACGTTGACCAATAGATCTGAGAGAAAATCTGCAAACTCTTTTAGGAAATCAGCGTAGGGCCCTGGCGGTCTATATACGGTAGCCAAGGCTAGAGATAATAGGGATTTTTTTCTTACATCTAAGAGCGTAACATTTAATACAAGTACTTCAAACTAATTAAATTTGTCACCTGTTTTCTGAGTAACATTAAGAATATCTCTATAGATTGTTGCAACACCGCCGCCACGACCAATCAGACGGGCTCATGCTTATAACCGTATCCTGGTGGAGTGGACTCATTTAGACCGAAATAGTCATTTGGTTTAAGCCAGGTTTCAGTAAGGCAGAGTACATCGATGCTATTATCTGTGACTATTTCATTTACAATAACCGCCTTAGGTGTAAGCGATCTAATGTTCAGAAGACCTAGCTTTAGAAATTGTTTTTGTTCACTAATAGCGAGATTTTCTGTTTTAATAACAATTAGATTTTTCCTAGATCCTACAGTAGATTTATTATTTGATCTCACTAAACGAGGAATAGACACAGTTTCTATTAAATGTTCTACACTAGTATTTATATCAATTAATTTGGTGCAGCAGAGACTGTGTTTTGGATTTTTGGTAACTAGTCAAATGGTCTTTAACATCTTGGAGATGTTATCCGACAGAAGATCCGCTCCATTTCTACTTGGGTAGAAGCACTTAGTGATCACTGGTGTAAGTGCCACAGGGCGGTAGTCATTTAAGCTGCTTATGATAGATTTCTTGGGCAGAGGAATTATTGTAGCAGATTTTAGACATGGTGGAACAATGGATTTGGACAGGGACAGATTGAATAGTCTAGTGAAGACCGCTGAGAGCTGTGGCGCGCAGTGATTTAGTACCCTGCCTGTAACCCCATCTGGACCTGCAGCTTTCCGCGGGTTTACTCTACTGAGGACCCGCCTCACCTCATGCTCCTGCACAGTAAGTGTGTAGCTGTTGTTGCCGTCAGGTGAAGGAGATGCATGGGTGGCTATGCTCCTCTCCTCAAAGCGGACAAAGTAACAATTTAGTTTCTCTGCCAGAGCAATGTCGCCATCTGCGGTAGTCTTGTTACTTCTATAATTAGTGAGCTGCTGGATGCCCTGCCAGGCCCTCCGTGGGTTGTTGTTGTTGAAGTGATCCTCAATCCTCCTCTTGTGAGCTGCTTTGGCATCTCTGATGCCTCTCTTCAGGCTGGCTCTTGCAGAGCTATACAGTGCTCTGTCGCCGGACCTGAAGGCGACGTTGCGCTCTTTGAGGAGATTACGAACCACTCCCGTGCACCAGGGCTTTTGGTTAGGGTACATCCGAACCTGTTTGCTGATTGTAACGTTGTCAACGCATGTGTTGATGTAGGAAAGTACTGTGGTGGTATAAACCTCCAGGTCCTCGTCCTCGAAGATGACCCAGTTGGTTCTATCGAAACAATCCTGCAGCTGTAATGAAGCTCCCTCAGGCCACGTCTTAACAGTCTTTGAGGTGACTTGAACTTTCCTTCTGAGGGGGGTGTATGCTGGGGTGAGTAGTATGGATAGATGGTCTGACTGTCCTAAGTGTGGTAATGGTGTTGACCTGAAACCTCTCTTAATATTAGAATAGGCTTTATCGAGTGTGTTAACTCCCCTTGTGGCACATTTTATGTGTTGTGTGAGCTTGGGTAGGGCCCGTTTTAGATCTACATGGTTAAAATCCCCGGTTATTATGTGGGCAGCATCAGGGTTTTTGTCCTGTTGTGCACTAATAGAGCCATACAGAATGCCTAAAACAGTGTTAGCATTAGCATCTGGTGGTATGTAAACGGCAGTGACCATCACCACAGGGAACTCCCGCGGGAGATAAAACGGCCTGCATTTAATCGTCAAGTACTCCAAATCAGGGGAACAGTAAGTGTCAATGGTTTGTGTGTTAGTGCACCAACTATTGTGTACATAAATGCATAATCCCCCTCCTCTCATCTTACCGGAATCTGCATTTCTGTCCCAGCGAAATAGTGTGCGACTTGTTAGCTCCATAGCTGCATCCGGGATTAATGAGTGCAGCCAGGTCTCCGTTATCACCAGAATATAGCAGTCCCTGATGAGTTTGTCCGAAGAAATCCACAAATTCAGTTCATCTAACTTGTTCACGATGGATCTGGCATTTGTGAGTAACAAGCTGGGAAGTGGTGGTTTGTGTGGTTGCTTTTTTAGCCTCGCGAGTACTCCAGACCGACATCCTCGCTTTTTCTTACGATATCTTCTCCGCCTCCGTCGCCTGTTTGTGTTGACAACGATCCACGGAGAGCCCGGTGATCTAGCGATCTCCTCCGGTATATTGTGAAGGTGCACAAAGTCACTCGTAACAGCTTGCTTGCACTGTAATCCGACTATCAACATATCATGTCGACTGTAAAACTGGTGCCTGCGACTTACCACGGATTTAAAAGTAACAAACAAACAAACTAACAGAAATACGTTAAAAAAGCACCGAAAGGGAAAGCCTAGAGCCGCTGCGTCTATGTGCGCTGCCGCCATTACCCATTATTGACTGATTCTACTTACCACAGTTTTGATGGATTTGTAAAAGGTGGAAGCGAAATAAATAAATAAAGAGCGCACGGATGACACGTTAACAGGCTAGCCAATTACTAGCGTGTTGCGCTAGCAACGATTTAGATTGAACCTAGCGATGTCAGGGTAATATATGATGTTGAGTAAGTTATATTTAGCAGTATATACAAAAGGAAATGATAGTAAATAATGATTCAAACCAGAAAGATATATGAAGCTAAAGACGCATTCACATAATGCATCGTACCTTTTATACTACAGTTAAATCAGATCAAATGCATTCATATTATGAACAGCAGCTACGCTAATTATTTCCCATCTGCCTTTTTTGTTGTTATCTCGGGACGCCTGTCCCTATAACTCAAATAGAGTTCGTCAGCTCCAGTTATGTATCCAGCCTCTAATGGAGACTTCAGATGCCCCAACGCCTGTGAAGAGACGACCCGACGCCTGAAGAGACGACTCGACGACTGTGATGCCCTAAATTTATGATTAACTAACTGTATTTTTGTTTGTACATTTTTGAAATGCATTTTCTGTAAAGCTGCTTTGAAACAATATGTATTGTGAAAAGCGCTATACAAATAAACTTGAATTGATTTGAATTGAATTATGCTACCCTGCGCAATGCCTGAACTTTGTATTTTGAGCACTTCTTGCATTATTTTTGCCTCTCACGATGACTCGCTTGCTGTAGTCCTCAGTTGTAAGTCGCTTTGGATAAAAGCGTCTGCTAAATGACTAAATGTAAATGTCAGATAACCGCGTCGCGCGTTAACATGCGTTCATAGGCGTGTGCATGAAATGAAACGTGCACTTTCCAGCAGAAACGTCTGTGGAGGACAATGATTATCTGGTCTCCAAGTTAATTTAGTTACAACTCTGCAATAAAACAAGATGGAAAGCAACGTATTGACATTGACTTTTGTTTTATAGGCTATATTGAATTTAAAATGTTGATTGGCTGGACATACTGGTCAATATGGATGCACATCCCTCAGTAAATAATAACCATCAAGTATTGCTTTTATCATTTAAAACAGTGACATGCTATGGCAAGCCATTTTAGCTTTTATTCATTCAGAGGATGCATTTTTGATATAATTAAATTTGTACTATTTAAAATGTAAATTCTTGATATTAAGAATGTACTTTTTCTAGTAACAATGTCTATTTCTGATATTAGGAATTACATTTTCAATAGTACTAGTTAAAGGAGGGAGGATTGTAGTGGGAGGGGTGTCAGGTGACTGTGGCCATGGCTAATGGTTTACATGGGTCATGGGTCAGGTATGAAGGCCCTAGACAGAGTTTTGCTGAGGGCCCCAGGGAGGTCAGGATCGGCTCTGACCCTAACCCTAACCTCTCCCGATTCCGTCGCTCTCTCCCGATTCCGTCGCTCTCTCCCGATCCCATTGCTTCTCTCCCGATCCCGTCGCTGTCTCCCGATCCCGTCGCTTCTCTCCCGATCCCGTCGCTTCTCTCCCGATCCCGTCGCTCTCTCCCGATTCCGCCGCTCTCTCCCGATTCCGTCGCTCTCTCCCGATTCCGTCGCTCTCTCCCGATCCCGTCACTGTCTCCCGATCCCGTCGCTTCTCTCCCGATCCCGTCGCTGTCTCCCGATCCCGTCGCTTCTCTCCCGATCCCGTCGCTTCTCTCCCGATTCCGTCGCTCTCTCCCGATTCCGTCGCTCTCTCCCGATAACGTCGCTCTCTCCTGATTCCGTCGCTCTCTCCCGATCCCGTCACTGTCTCCCGATACCGTCGCTCTCTCCCGATCCCGTCACTGTCTCCCGATCCCGTCGCTTCTCTCCCGATCCCGTCGCTGTCTCCCGATCCCGTCGCTTCTCTCCCGATCCCGTCGCTCTCTCCCGATTCCGTCGCTCTCTCCCGATACCGTCGCTCTCTCCCGATTCCGTCGCTCTCTCCCGATCCCGTCGCTGTCTCCCGATCCCGTCGCTGTCTCCCGATCCCGTCGCTTCTCTCCCGATCCCGTCGCTCTCTCCCGATTCCGTCGCTCTCTCCCGATTCCGTCGCTCTCTCCCGATCCCGTCGCTGTCTCCCGATCCCGTCGCTTCTCTCCCGATAACGTCGCTCTCTCCTGATTCCGTCGCTCTCTCCCGATCCCGTCACTGTCTCCCGATCCCGTCGCTTCTCTCCCGATCCCGTCGCTTCTCTCCCGATCCCGTCGCTGTCTCCCGATCCCGTCGCTTCTCTCCCGATCCCGTCGCTCTCTCCCGATTCCGTCGCTCTCTCCCGATACCGTCGCTCTCTCCCGATTCCGTCGCTCTCTCCCGATCCCGTCGCTGTCTCCCGATCCCGTCGCTGTCTCCCGATCCCGTCGCTTCTCTCCCGATCCCGTCGCTCTCTCCCGATTCCGTCGCTCTCTCCCGATTCCGTCGCTCTCTCCCGATCCCGTCGCTGTCTCCCGATCCCGTCGCTTCTCCTCCGATCCCGTCGCTTCTCTCCCGATTCCGTCGCTCTCTCCCGATTCTGTCGCTCTCTCCCGATACCGTCGCTCTCTCCCGATTCCGTCGCTCTCTCCCGATCCCGTCGCTGTCTCCCGATCCCGTCGCTGTCTCCCGATCCCGTCGCTTCTCTCCCGATCCCGTCGCTTCTCTCCCGATCCCGTCGCTCTCTCCCGATTCCGCCGCTCTCTCCCGATTCCGTCGCTCTCTCCCGATTCCGTCGCTCTCTCCCGATCCCGTCACTGTCTCCCGATCCCGTCGCTTCTCTCCCGATCCCGTCGCTGTCTCCCGATCCCGTCGCTTCTCTCCCGATCCCGTCGCTTCTCTCCCGATTCCGTCGCTCTCTCCCGATTCCGTCGCTCTCTCCCGATAACGTCGCTCTCTCCTGATTCCGTCGCTCTCTCCCGATCCCGTCACTGTCTCCCGATCCCGTCGCTTCTCTCCCGATCCCGTCGCTGTCTCCCGATCCCGTCGCTTCTCTCCCGATCCCGTCGCTCTCTCCCGATTCCGTCGCTCTCTCCCGATACCGTCGCTCTCTCCCGATTCCGTCGCTCTCTCCCGATCCCGTCGCTGTCTCCCGATCCCGTCGCTGTCTCCCGATCCCGTCGCTTCTCTCCCGATCCCGTCGCTCTCTCCCGATTCCGTCGCTCTCTCCCGATTCCGTCGCTCTCTCCCGATCCCGTCGCTGTCTCCCGATCCCGTCGCTTCTCTCCCGATCCCGTCGCTCTCTCCCGATTCCGTCACTCTCTCCCGATAACGTCGCTCTCTCCTGATTCCGTCGCTCTCTCCCGATCCCGTCACTGTCTCCCGATCCCGTCGCTTCTCTCCCGATCCCGTCGCTGTCTCCCGATCCCGTCGCTTCTCTCCCGATCCCGTCGCTCTCTCCCGATTCCGTCGCTCTCTCCCGATACCGTCGCTCTCTCCCGATTCCGTCGCTCTCTCCCGATCCCGTCGCTGTCTCCCGATCCCGTCGCTGTCTCCCGATCCCGTCGCTTCTCTCCCGATCCCGTCGCTCTCTCCCGATTCCGTCGCTCTCTCCCGATTCCGTCGCTCTCTCCCGATTCCGTCGCTCTCTCCCGATCCCGTCGCTGTCTCCCGATCCCGTCGCTTCTCCTCCGATCCCGTCGCTTCTCTCCCGATTCCGTCGCTCTCTCCCGATTCTGTCGCTCTCTCCCGATACCGTCGCTCTCTCCCGATTCCGTCGCTCTCTCCCGATCCCGTCGCTGTCTCCCGATCCCGTCGCTGTCTCCCGATCCCGTCGCTTCTCTCCCGATCCCGTGAATATATTATATATTCAGAACTCAAAACAAAACTTTAACCTCCTTTTAAATAATGTCTTCGGTTGTTACTGTGTTTCTTCTTATCTCAGCCATTTGTGATTATAAAAATACTTTTCCATTAAAGATCACGCTCAATATCTAGAGAAATTATGTAAGATGACTTCTTCAGATTTCAACTACTACTTTTCTCATGGCTGGTTTTAATTCGTCGGATCCCCGTCTGTAAGGTGAAATAATCACGAGGAGCTTAAATCCTGAGGAACAGGGATTTTCCAGGATCTGTTTAACAATCTGTGATCTATGAGAGCGTTTTCTTTACCCTCGGCCACGGACTACATGTTTTACGCATCTTTCAGGCCCAGGCTTCAATGATGGCAGAGTTTGTTTTAATAAAAAGGCCACTATTTTGCTCTTATTCAAATCACAACTTGCTTTCCATAACCTTGCCAATAACAAAACTGGGCACAAAGACATCAAAGAGTGCTTTTACATCTCCAAAGAGAGTCAAAGATCCTAAAAACACAGACACTAAAGTCTTTACTCTGATCTCACTTCAGTTCTGTGCGGTTTGTGTTCGCCTGACCGCAGGAAAACAACACAGGCTCATTTAAATGTGCAAGTGTGGATTTACTGAGATTTACCATGTCATTTCTGAAGGTGCTTTAGACGAGTCTTTACAGGGTTTATCTCCACATCTAAACCTCTATATTCCTGCTCTTCATCAGAGTCAGACTCCTTACGTTACATATGATCAGATCTTCAGAATCAATAACTGCATCAGACTACACACAGATCACAGATGTCCCAAAGATGTTTGGGGGTTGTCTTTATTTGAGAGGACAGGAGGGAGAAAGGACTTTGGGAATGTGTGGGAATGTGGGAAACTGTGAATAATGTCTTTATCTGTGACTGGAAACAAGACACAGTTTATGAATGTGATCTGTTTGTTCAATGTTGTGTTTAATTTGTTCAAGGTTACTTTTTATTTGCTATGTTCGTTTGGGTGTAATGGAGGATATTTGCACAATTTGAAATGTTAAACTACGTATAGTGTCCTAATGCTGTACATCCTGTTTCATATCAGCCGTTTGATCACAGAATATATTTGTACATGCGTTTTGTTTGAGTTTCCCTCTCTGACAAACGTAGATTTCCTCCTGTTAATACTGAGATTAAACATCATCATCTGCCGTTAGTTAAAGATGGTGTCGTATCTTCATCTGTTGGCAGAGGAGCGTCTGACGTGCAGTATC
Source organism: Phoxinus dragarum (assembly GCA_033366665.1). Lineage (NCBI taxonomy): Eukaryota > Metazoa > Chordata > Actinopteri > Cypriniformes > Leuciscidae > Phoxinus > Phoxinus dragarum. The sequence continues at coordinate 20,645 of JARPMJ010009482.1, forward strand.
TCTCCATCTTCCCTCAACATCTCTTTATATTCCAGCATCGCAGATAAAGCAGGTTCAAGCCCATATTCAGATCTAATCGCTTTCTGACAGAAAAACAGCTGACATCTGTGGCTGCAGGAAAACCTAATTTTTCCATCAAAGTCACGAGAAGAATTGGCATTAGTGTTCGTATCGCATTAGAAGCTTTGAATACTTTTGCAAAATAAACATTTGAATACAAAAATAAAAGGCTTTTATAGTTTTTTAAATCACAACAAAAATCAATGAGGATTGAAGTCCAAATTTTGTTTTGTTCTGGTAATCATTTCATTTATTCCTTCAGTTTATACATAGGCTATATGTAGATATTGCATCAGCAAAGCCAACAATTCCTAGAGTTCATAAACTGGATGGATGGATGGGTGGATGGCTGGATGGCTGGATGGATGGGTGGATGGATGGATGGATGGATGGATGGATGGATGGATGGATGGATGGATGGATGGATGGATGGATGGATGGATGGATGGATGGATGGGTGGATGGCTGGATGGGTGGATGGCTGAATGGGTGGGTGGATGGATGGGTGGGTGGGTGGGTGGATGGATGGCTGGGTGGATGGATGGCTGGATGGATGGATGGATGGATGGATGGATGGATGGATGGATGGGTGGATGGATGGATGGGTGGATGGATTCTAAACTCATGCTAGCATTAGTGGTTATAGAGTAGACACAAGTGATACAAACTCAGAAAAGGAAAAGAAACACCATAAAGTATCCTAAAAGTTGTCAGCGTAACTTGTATGATTCCTAAAGACGTGAACTACTGTTATGATACGTTGATGGTGTTTTTGTCTGTTAAATCAGCCTTTTTACAGCATTAACAACATGAACACTTTCTAAATAAAAGGCTCAAGAGGTCAGTGATGAAACAAAGTGTAGACTTTCAGATCTATCTCTCTCTAAATAATGAGCAGACATCTGAAACACGTCACCTGGAGCTGTGAAGCATTTGAGGAACAATACAATGGTTTGTTTACCACAAACGTCCTGGCAGGGTCTTCGACTGTCTCTGATTACATGTAATTATACCAGCTAATGAGGTAAATGTGGTTTCCATGCAGAAACACTGAAGCCTACCGTAGAAAACACTCTACCCAAAGCCCCCCGCTCTCCCCGACCCAAAGCCCGCCGCTCACCCCGACCCAAAGCCCCCCGCTCTCCCCGACCCAAAGCCCCCCGCTCTCACCCCGACTCAAAGCCCGCCGCTCACCCCGACCCAAAGCCCCCCGCTCTCCCCGACCCAAAGCCCCCCGCTCTCACCCCGACCCAAAGCCCGCCGCTCACCCCGACCCAAAGCCCCCCGCTCTCCCCGACCCAAAGCTCACCCCGACAAAAAGCCCCACGCTCTCCCCGACCCAAAGCCACCCGCTCTTCCCGACCCAAAGCCCCCCGCTCACCCCGACCCAAAGACTCCCCGACCCAAAGACTCCCCGACCCAAAGACTCCGCTCTCCCCGACCAAAAACCCCCGCTCTTCCCCCGCTCACCCCGACCCAAAGACTCCCCGACCCAAAGACTCCGCTCTCCCCGACCCAAAGCCCCCCGCTCTTCCCCCGCTCTTCCCCCGCTCACCCGACCCAAAGCCCCCCGCTCTTCCCTCGCTCTTCCCCCGCTCACCCGACCCAAAGCCTCCCCGACCCAAAGCCCCCCGACCCAAAGCCCCCCGCTCTTCCCCCGCTCACCCCGACCCAAAGCCTCCCCAACCCAAAGCCCCCCACTCTTCCCACACTCTCACCGACCCAAAGCCCCCCGCTCTTCCCCCGCTCACCCCGACCCAAAGCCTCCCCAACCCAAAGCCCCCCACTCTTCCCACACTCTCACCGACCCAAAGCCCCCCGCTCTTCCCCCGCTCACCCCGACCCAAAGCCTCCCCAACCCAAAGCCCCCCACTCTTCCCACACTCTCACCGACCCAAAGCCCCCCGCTCTTCCCCCGCTCACCCCCGACCCAAAGCCTCCCCGACCCAAAGCCCCCCACTCTTCCCACGCTCTCCCCAACCCAAAGCCCCCCGCTCTTCCCACGCTCTCCCCGACCCAAAGCCTCCGCTCTCCCCGACCCAAAGCCCCCCGCTCTTCCCCCGCTCACCCCGACCCAAAGACTCCCCGACCCAAAACCCCACGCTCTTCCCACACTCTCCCCGACCCAAAGCCTCCCTGACCCAAAGACTCCGCTCTACCCGACCCAAAACCCCCGCTCTTCCCACGCTCTCCCCGACCCAAAGACTCCCCTCACCCCGACCCAAAGCCCCCGCTCACCCCGACCCAAAGCCCCCACTCACCCCGACCCAAAGCCCGCCGCTCACCCCGACCCAAAGCCCCCCGCTCTCACCCCGACCCAAAGCCCGTCCCCCACCCCGACCCAAAGCCTCCCTTACCCAAAGCCCCCCGCTCACCCCGACCAAAAAGCCCCCCGCTCACCCCGACCCAAAAGCCTCCACCGACCCAAAGCCCGCCGCTCTCCCCGACCCAAAGCCCCCCGCTCACCCCGACCCAAACCCCGCCGCTCACCCCGACCCAAAGCCCGCCGCTCACCCCGACCCAAAGCCCCCCGCCCTCCCCGACCCAAAGCCACCCGCTCTCACCCCGACCCAAAGCCCGCCGCTCACCCCGACCCAAAGCCCCCCGCTCTCCCCGACCCAAAGCCCCCCGCTCACCCCGACCCAAAGCCCCCCGCTCTCACCCCGACCCAAAGCCCCCCGCTCTCACCCCGACCCAAAGCCCCCCGCTCACCCCGACCCAAAGCCCCCCGCTCACCCTGACCCAAAGCCCCCCGCTCACCCCGACCCAAAGCCCCCCGCTCTTCCCCCGCTCTCCCCGACCCAAAGCCCCACGCTCACCCCGACCCAAAGCCCCACGCTCACCCCGACCCAAAGCCCCCCGCTCTCACCCCGACCCAAAGCCCCCCGCTCTCACCCCGACCCAAAGCCCCCCGCTCTTCCCACGCTCTCCCCGACCCAAAGACTCCCCTCACCCCGACCCAAAGCCCCCGCTCACCCCGACCCAAAGCCCCCCACTCACCCCCGACCCAAAGCCCGCCGCTCACCCCCGACCCAAAGCCCCCCGCTCTCACCCCGACCCAAAGCCCGTCCCCCACCCCGACCCAAAGCCTCCCTTACCCAAAGCCCCCCGCTCACCCCGACCAAAAAGCCCCCCGCTCACCCCGACCCAAAAGCCTCCACCGACCCAAAGCCCGCCGCTCTCCCCGACCCAAAGCCCCCCGCTCACCCCGACCCAAACCCCGCCGCTCACCCCGACCCAAAGCCCGCCGCTCACCCCGACCCAAAGCCCCCCGCCCTCCCCGACCCAAAGCCACCCGCTCTCACCCCGACCCAAAGCCCGCCGCTCACCCCGACCCAAAGCCCCCCGCTCTCCCCGACCCAAAGCCCCCCGCTCACCCCGACCCAAAGCCCCCCGCTCTCACCCCGACCCAAAGCCCCCCGCTCTCACCCCGACCCAAAGCCCCCCCGCTCACCCCGACCCAAAGCCCCCCGCTCACCCTGACCCAAAGCCCCCCCCGCTCACCCCGACCCAAAGCCCCCCGCTCTTCCCCCGCTCTCCCCGACCCAAAGCCCCACGCTCACCCCCGACCCAAAGCCCCACGCTCACCCCGACCCAAAGCCCCCCGCTCTCACCCCGACCCAAAGCCCCCCGCTCTCACCCCGACCCAAAGCCCCCCGCTCTTCCCACGCTCACCCCCGACCCAAAGCCCCCCGCTCACCCCGACCCAAAGCCCCCCGCTCACCCGACCCAAAGCCCCCCGCTCACCCTGACCCAAAGCCCCCCGCTCACCCCGACCCAAAGCCCCCCGCTCTTCCCCCGCTCTCCCCGACCCAAAGCCCCACGCTCACCCCGACCCAAAGCCCCACGCTCACCCCGACCCAAAGCCCCCCGCTCTCACCCCGACCCAAAGCCCCCCGCTCTTCCCACGCTCACCCCGACCCAAAGCCCCACGCTCTCACCCCGACCCAAAGCCCCCCGCTCTCACCCCGACCCAAAGCCCCCCGCTCTTCCCCGCTCTCCCCGACCCAAAGCCCCCCGCTCTTCCCCCGCTCTCCCCGACCCAAAGCCAAAAGTACCCAAAGTACGTCACGTTATGAGTTTGTTGATCGTCTATGCGTTACGTGGTTGCACATTCTCCTAGAGTTTCTCCTGTTTGTTATGTTGAGTATTAGATTGTCAATAAAATTTTCTTTAAAATGAAAGGGATATGCAAATATGGTTTCTTTTTCACTTTCTTATTATTTTGGGTTGAAATACAGTATGCCATGGATATTTCTTCATGAGATTAACCCATTAAATAACCTTATGTCTGTCTGTCCTTTTCTCTGGTCGGTGCTTCTGGTTTGGTTTATGTATTTTATTTTGGCTTGACGACGTTCAGACACCCTGATCAGCTCTTGTTTACATTAGTGTTATACGAAGCATTTCACTGCTGGTTGACAGAATGAAATGCTTCACTAACCGTGTACTCTCTCTCTCTCTCTCACACACACACACACACACACACACCCGCAGGAGAGAGACGCCAGCATGTGCCACGCCCACATGTGTGTGAATGTGTCTGATCTCTTCTGATTCATGACTGAACCGAAGTCTCGTTTCGGATCTCTCATTGTTCGGCTCACTTAAATCTGTTGTCACTACAGAACAAGTGTTAGAATTATGTCAAAGGTCCTGGGCCCAGAGGAAATTATGTTGTCCATGAGAAATAATTTTTTTCCTGACTGGAGATGAAAAACAGTTAATTGATCTATACAGAGTGTTAAGACATCCATATACTTTCCCAATGTTAGTCTCAATGTGTATCTTAAAGGTAAGGTTGGAATCGAGCCAGAGGCCCAAATATTTAAATTCCTCCACAATCTGCATAAGGGACCCATCTAAAAACTTTCATTCAAAACAGGAAGCACAGCGACGATTTTGTATCGTGGAGAACACCATGCAGCAGGACTTCTTCATGTTCAACAGAAGTTTATTAATGAACAGCCACTGTTGCACTTTATCAAAGTCAGATTGGAGAGTTCTTTGAACTTGCAGCAAATCCCGATCAGAGGTATAGATGACAGTGTCATCAGCATAAAGCTGTAATTTACAATTAGAACAAACTTGTGCCAAGTCATTGATAAAGATTGAAAAAAGTAAGGGGCCTAAAGTAGAGCCTTGAGGAACACCTTTATCAACAATTAAATAATCTGACTGGAATCCTTGGTAAACAACACATTGACGTCTATTATGCAAATAAGAATTGAACCAGAGCACAGCATGTTTATTCAAACCAATAGAGTCAAGCTTATCCAGTAAAAGGTAATGGTCAAACCATATCAAAGGCCTTTGAGAGATCAATGAAAGCAGCTCCAGTGAAATGACCATTATCAAAACCAGAGAAAACATCATTGTAAATTTTAAGAGAGCAGTTGAAGTAGAAAAATTGGATCTAAAGCCAGATTGATGCGGAGATAAAATGTTATAATTATTAATGTACTCAGTAAGTTGATTGAAAAATAATTTCTCAAATATTTTAGCAACTGCACAAATGATAGAAATCGGGCGATAATTATTCACATCAGATTGGTCTCCACCTTTGAAAAGAGCTGTCACTCTTGCAGCTTTCCAAATTTGAGATGATTATGACTATGATTAAACCACTTGTTAAAAAAAGATCCTACAGAATTAGTCAATTACAGGCCGATCTCGAATCTGCCTTTTCTGTCAAAGATATTAGAAAAAGCAGTATCCTCACAACTGTGTTCCTTTCTAGAAAGAAATGATATCTGAGGATTTCCAGTCCGGATTTAGACCGTACCATAGTACAGAGACAGCTCTCGTTTGAGAAGAACAGACAACAGGCTCTATATGATGATATCTAGGAGAAAGAGTCTCTATGTGATGGGATTTATCTGACCTTGGTGACGTGAGGCCGCTAGCAGACGGTCGGTTAGCCAGTCCTGTCTGCTTCCTGACCTGAGGCCCAGATTGTCATGTTTTATCTCTAAGACTA
>JARPMJ010009483.1:0-15000 GCA_033366665.1 Phoxinus dragarum
GGAGAGAGTTGCAACAACACTGAGGGATCTGCCCCCATAGAAGCGAGGCGATGCCGAGGGACGGCGAGAAGGCTAGAGTCAGAGGATCGTAAGGTGCGAGTCGGGTGTAGGGGAGGAGCCGGTTACAGAGATATCGGGGAGCCAGGCCGTGTAGAGATTTAAAAGTGAGAAGGAGAATTTTGAATTTGATACGGTAAGCCACAGGAAGCCAGTGAAGATCATGCAAAATTGGGGAGATATGTGCAGAACGCTTGGTGTGGGTGAGTAGTCTGGCAGCAGATAGGCCAATGAAAAGTGCATTACAGTAATCAAGACGTGATGTGACAAATGCATGGATGACAGTTTCAGCGTCCGAGATACCGATGAAGGGACGGAGCTGGGCGATGCGACGTAGAGGAAAGAATGCGATTTAGTGATAGAATTAATGTGAGAGTCAAACAAAAAATGGTTTGATATGAGAGCCAGCGATCTCACAGGTGAAGTTGGTAGGAATTTTATTAGTGAATGACGGAGGTCCAGTAAAAATAATCTCAGTTTTGTCCATGTTAAGTTTTAGGAAATTTGAATGAAGCCAATCTTTTATTTCATGCACACAGGCAGAGAGTTTGTCGGTTGTGATAGATAGAGTCGATGTACAGGTAGTATATAATTGAATGACATCAGCGTAAAAATGATAATTAAAACCATAGTGGCGGAGGATCTGACCAAGAGGTATTATATAAATTATGAATAATAATGGCCCTAAAAACGGATCCCTGAGGGGACACCTTGCTTCAGGGGGACAGTAGGTGAGCGAAAATCCTGAAGTGAAATGTAGAATTGCCTGTCAGAGAGATAGGAAGAAAACCAAGAGAGAGCAGCACCGGAAATACCCACATCCGAAAGGCGAGAAATGAGTAGTTGATGGGAGACCGTATCGAAGGCAGAGCTGAGGTCGAGCAGCAGGAGCATAGACAGAACCAGAGTCACCAGAGACAAGCAGATCATTCAGTACCTGAACTAGTGCAGTTTCAGGACTATGCAGAGAAGAAAGCCAGATTGAAGAGGATCAAAAAGATTATTTTCGACTAGAAAAGACTGAAGCTGGGAGGCAACAGTACTTTCCAGTAATCTAGCTATGAAGGGAATATTTGAAATAGGACGATAATTAGATAAAACTGAGGGATCGAGGCTGGGTTTCCTGAGAACAGGGGTAACAGCAGCAGTTTTGAGTGGCAGAGGGAATGAAGTGAGAGATGCATTAATGAAGTGAGAGATGTATTAATGAAGTGAGAGATGCATTGATGAAGTGAGAGATGTATTAATGAAGTGAGAGATGCATTGATGAAGTGAGAGATGTATTAATGAAGTGAGAGATGCATTGATGAAGTGAGAGATGCATTGATGAAGTGAGAGATGCATTGATGAAGTGAGAGATGCATTGTTGAAGTGAGAGATGCATTGATGAAGTGAGAGATGTATTAATGAAGTGAGAGATGCATTGATGAAGTGAGAGATGCATTGATGAAGTGAGAGATGCATTGATGAAGTGAGAGATGTATTAATGAAGTGAGAGATGCATTGATGAAGTGAGAGATGCATTGATGAAGTGAGAGATGTATTAATGAAGTGAGAGATGCATTGATGAAGTGAGAGATGCATTAATGAAGTGAGAGATGCATTGATGAAGTGAGAGATGCATTGATGAAGTGAGAGATGCATTAATGAAGTGAGAGATGCATTGATGAAGTGAGAGATGCATTGATGAAGTGAGAGATGTATTAATGAAGTGAGAGATGCATTGATGAAGTGAGAGATGCATTAATGAAGTGAAAGATGCATTGATGAAGTGAGAGATGCATTGATGAAGTGAGAGATGCATTGATGAAGTGAGAGATGCATTGATGAAGTGAGAGATGTATTAATGAAGTGAGAGATGCATTGATGAAGTGAGAGATGCATTGATGAAGTGAGAGATGCATTGATGAAGTGAGAGATGCATTGATGAAGTGAGAGATGCATTGATGAAGTGAGAGATGCATTGATGAAGTGAGAGAAGTGAGAGATGCATTAATGAAGTGAGAGATGCATTAATGAAGTGAGAGATGCATTGATGAAGTGAGAGATGCATTGATGAAGTGAGAGATGCATAGATGAAGTGAGAGATGCATTGATGAAGTGAGAGATGTATTAATGAAGTGAGAGATGCATTGATGAAGTGAGAGATGCATTGATGAAGTGAGAGATGCATTGATGAAGTGAGAGATGCATTGATGAAGTGAGAGATGCATTGATGAAGTGAGAGATGCATTGATGAAGTGAGAGAAGTGAGAGATGCATTAATGAAGTGAGAGATGTATTAATGAAGTGAGAGATGTATTGATGAAGTGAGAGATGCATTGATGAAGTGAGAGAAGTGAGAGATGCATTGATGAAGTGAGAGATGCATTGATGAAGTGAGAGATGTATTAATGAAGTGAGAGATGTATTAATGAAGTGAGAGATGCATTGATGAAGTGAGAGATGCATTGATGAAGTGAGAGAAGTGAGAGATGCATTGATGAAGTGAGAGATGTATTGATGAAGTGAGAGATGCATTGATGAAGTGAGAGAAGTGAGAGATGCATTGATGAAGTGAGAGATGCATTGATGAAGTGAGAGATGTATTAATGAAGTGAGAGATGTATTAATGAAGTGAGAGATGCATTGATGAAGTGAGAGATGCATTGATGAAGTGAGAGATGTATTAATGAAGTGAGAGATGCATTGATGAAGTGAGAGATGCATTGATGAAGTGAGAGATGCATTGATGAAGTGAGAGATGCATTGATGAAGTGAGAGATGCATTGATGAAGTGGAGAGATGCATTGATGAAGTGAGAGATACATTGATGAAGTGAGAGAAGTGAGAGATGCATTAATGAAGTGAGAGATGTATTAATGAAGTGAGAGATGTATTGATGAAGTGAGAGATGCATTGATGAAGTGAGAGATAGGTGCAGAGATAACTGAATGGCAGAGTTTCAGAAGAGGAGTAGGAGCAGGGTCAAGACGACAAGATGAAGGGTTGAAGTTCAAGATTAACTCAGAGACAGAAGAAGGAGTAGTCCGAGAAAAGAAGGAATTGACCAGGTTGATTCGGCAGATATCTAATATTCGCAGCATCAGTAGAGAGGCACCGGTTTACGGCATTTGTCTTTTCTAGCAAGTGAGTCAAGAATGAAGTGCAAAGTTCATCAGAAGCTAGAGTAACATGAGATGGAGATCTGGTAAGTTTTATTATTGTGTTAAATAACGCTTTTGGTCTGTTGCTTGATTTATTAATTGTGGCAGATACAAAACTAGAACGAGCCAAGTTCAGGGCATATTTGTAATTTTTTACATGTTCAATAAAAGCCAAGCGGTGAACAGTCAGGCCAGTTTTCCTATAGTGACGCTCAAGCCGTCTACCCGTGGCCTTTAGGATACGGAGCTCAGGAGTGTACAAGGAGACGAATGGGTGGAAGGGACGCTTCTGGTCTTAACAGGACCATGCTTATCTAAGATATCCGAGATTATGGAGTTAGGATAATCTCGGTTTCGCATACCTACCCCGAAGTGATACAATTCTGTCTATAAATGTTTAAGGCCAGACAAGTAGTTTGTATAGGCTTTGTTTTTTAGGGAATTACAAACATGCGCACATATATTCAAACACACATAACTACTGTATAGAGTTAATTCTTGATGCGCACGTGAGCATCAGTGTTTCTCACAGGTTCAGTGTAAAGTCTGTGTAGAGAGAACGCTGTCGTCTTAGCGGTCTCTAATTTAATAACTAATGATCCTTTCGACGGAAGTGAATCAATCAAAACTAACTTTAGCTGGAAAATAACATTATTCAAGAACCGCTATAAAGCCGAAACAATCTGTTACCTTAAACTATACGTTTATCTCTGTAAAGCAGCTTTGAAACAGTCTACATTGTTAAAAGCGCTATAAATTAAGATGGCTTGACAGGAGTAAATGTGACCACACCGTAGCGAATTATAGCGCTCTGTTTATTATAAGCGCTGCAGTTTTGTCGTCTGTCACTTTAAATGCTCAAACTCTTTAAAGCAGGATGGATTCTGATTGGCTTAATTCTTCTGTGCCATTATCGTTACAGTTGTGGTGTGGACTTGACTATTCTCTTAGAGTAAGAGCGATTATTAATGATAACGAAGTTTTATAGTTATCGTCAGGGGCGTAGCACCAAATTCTGGGCCCTGTATACTCTCAATGTCAGTGGGCCCCCTACACATGCCATTGTACGATGCGGGTTAGCAAAATGAAAATTCAATTTTGAATTAATTTTTTATTTTTATTATTTGAATATAAACAAGTATAAATAGTGTTTAAGTCTCTAATCAAATCAGATTATAGTAATGACTTCCCATTTTCCAACTTTGAAAATTCCCAGAATTTTGGAACCCTGTTCATTGGCTTTGATAACATAAATTTATTGAGCATTGACTAGCTTTTAAGCACAGCGCTGTGCTGCAATGCTAGGGCTTTTCACCAAACAAAAATGATAATTTGCTTTATTGCTCAAATCAATATTACCTGTGTGCACTTGAGAACACAGTGATATTGGTAGGCACATCTACATGTGCAGAAATATAGGCAGATAATTTATTAAGGAGTTTGAGAATATATCACACATTATAAGCAATAGTAGGGCTAGTAACTTTACACTGTGCTGCCACTATTTCCACCACTCCAATAGCACTAGGTAATAGCACACACATTGAATCAAAAAGCTTACTTATTTAAGGTAAACAACTCACAATTAGGAAGCAAGGGGGAGCTCGCCCTTTGAGCAATGATCTCCCCTTGTCTTTCCTCATTTCTGCTCTCAGTCTCAGCCTCATCTCCAGAACAGCAGCCCGGACTGGCCAGTGCTGCTACTGCTGGTGTGTCAGAACTACTGGTTGTTTCTGAAACCTAATGTTGGCAACCTGACGTTAGCTGGCCTGGCCCATAATTTACTTACAGCAACAAGCAGCCTGGTTGACAAACTAAGCTAAAGATTTAACATTAGCATACATTAGCATACATGCATTAGCAGCAGCTGTCTGGAGTTGACTACGTTAACTTTAATTGGATGTAGGTGCATAACAAGCAAACTCAGTTCACCTTTTGGAAAGAAAGCAGTCATCAGCTGCTTCCCTCATTCTGCCTCCTTTCTTTTTCCTTCCTGTCTTTCTTTTTTTGAAAGGAAAGGAAAGGAAGTTCATTCTCTCAGTTGGTGTTATCAATATATTTTGAAATGAATAATGACATCAATTGGAGGGCCCAATTAATTCGAATTAGGTTTAAAAAAAGAAAAAAAGAAAAGAAAAAAAAAGGGATTTCAAAGGGCCCTCTCCCTAGACGGGGCCCTGGGTAGTCAGGTCCACTTTTCCCCCCACTACCACGCCCATGGTTATCGTTCTTGTTGTGAACGGGAATAATTCAGTCCAAAATACATATCTCACAAATATTTAGCAGAACTGTATGAATCATCATAAACTGTATTTGCACACACGATTCCTCACAACAGTTCACATGACTCAGTGTTTTCCACATCGTTATAACAGTCTCTTCTGTGATTGGCCGTCTGCTGTGATTGGCCGTCTGCTGTGATTGGCCGTCTGCTGTGATTGGTTGCCGTCAGAAGGACGCTCTCATGTGGTTGCGCATGTTCTTCATCTCCATCTCCAGTTCTCGTATCTTCTCGTCTCTCTGCTTGAGTTGCTCCTGCAGATTCTGAATCTGGTGACACGACACCTGCGAGATTCAAGCGCACAGCGTTACGACCTCTGACCTGTGAGAAGACCACATGACCTGACCTGTGTTCGCGTCTGACCTCTGAGGGCTCGGTCCGGCTCAGATCTGAGCATGTGCGTGAGGAGGTCCAGTCGTGGCTCTCGGTGTCGTCCTCCGTCCAGCCCTGGAGCTCTGCGATGATGTCAGGGGGGTGTTCTGCGTCCTGATTGGCTGGAGTCTCGGCTTCAGTCGAGTCGAGTGCTGTAGCTCCGGGTCTCAGAGACATCAGCAGCGGCCCTGCATGAACGAACGAGCGTTTAGCAGATGCTTTTATCCTAAACAAAACTAAAACAATATTCGCCAGGTTGACTAGTGGGGAATTAAAGTTGTGACGTCGTCTATTTGAAACACTGATCTATATTGTAGATAATATCATACAACTTATCTATACTCTGAAAATAGAGACCAGTAAGTGGAAAGGTTGTCTGTTGAGAATGGTGTAAAGTCTCATTTAGTTGTAATACTATGTATAAATATGTGATTGAAATGAATAACTTTTATCATTTATAATTCAGATGTAGTTATTTGGGTGTATTGTTCACGATATCATTCATTTGTTGGTTTAGACTACAAGCACCTGAAGGCAGCATTTACTCGCCCTCCTCTTGCTCCAAACTAAAAAGGCTTTTCTGTCGGTTTTCTGAAAACAAATGAAGATGAATCGAGGAGTTGGCTCCGAGTCCTCGTGATGGGATACGATCGCTTTATATGATGCACAGATTTAATTTAGTCTTTTATACAATGTATTTTTGTACTTTTTGAAACGTGATTATGTGAACGAGGGCGAGTAAATGATGACTGGACTGTACTATCCACAGTTCAATAAGAGTCCAGTTTGACTGGCCTTTATTCTGTCCCATCAGCCACTCGTCTGCGGTCAGGGCTGGTTCATTGGCTGCTGTCACGGGATAAATATCCTCCTGAAAACCCTCAGACCGCTGACAGAAACACAAATATCACAATCACAATCTCATTAACAGCTTGGGAAATCTCCCACACACAGGCTCCTCCCACACACAGGATCCTCCCATATACTGAGACCTCCTACACACAGGCTCCTCCCACAAACCAAGTCCGCCCACATACGGGCTTCTCCCACATACTGGCCACTGAGTCCTCCCACGAACTGAGTCCTCCCACCCATTGAGTCCTCCCACCAATGGGGTCCTCCCCACCAATGGGGTCCTCCCACCAATGGGGTCCTCCCACCACCAATGGGGTCCTCCCACCACCAATGGGGTCCTCCCACCACCAATGGGGTCCTCCCACCAATGGGGTCCTCCCACCAATGGGCTCCTCCCCCCAACCAGGCTCCTCCCACACACTGAGTCCTCCCACCATTTGCTCCTCCCCCCACATAGGCTCCTCCCACACACTGAGTCCTCTCACCCATATGCTCCACCCCCACACAGGCTCCTCCCACCCATAGGCTCCACCCCACACACAGACTCCTCCCACCCATATGCTCCTCCCCCCCCCACAGGCTCCTCCACACATACTGAGTCCTCCCACCCATAGGCTCCTCCCCACACACAGACTCCTCCCACCTACACTCCTCCCATCGGCGGCCCTCGTCTCAGGTGTGCTCTTACCGTCCGCGGCACACAGAAGCTCAGCGGTTCCAGCAGATCTTTGACGGTGAGCAGCCTGTAGAATCTGAAAACCTCACACACACTGATGTTCAGGCCACGCTTGGGCATCACACCTAAACACACGAGCCAACCAATGACTGTCCAGAGCGGAGCACAGCAGCACTCATGTCAACATCACTCTATATGTGTCACGGTTGATGGGTCTGTGTGTTCTTCTGTGTGTGTCTGTCTAGTGTTATCACCTGTCTGATTGCTAGTTTGGGTTTCCTAGCAACCTTAATGATGATTAGTTAATCAGGTTGACTCACCTGCAGACTATTACCACTCCTATATCTGCCTAGCGTTTGCTGTGTGTGTGTGTGTGTGTGTGTGTGTGTGTGTGTGTGTGTGTGTGTGTGTGTGTGTGTGTGTGTGTGTGTGTGTGTGTGTGTGTGTGTGTGTGTGTGTGTGTGTGTGTGTGTGCGCGCGTGCGTGCGTGCGTGCGCGTGTGCGTGTGCGTGTGCGCGTGTGTGTGTGTGCGCGTGTGTGTGTGTGTACGTGTGTGTGTGTACGCGTACCCAAGCCTCTCTGAGGGGACGTAGACCGATACTCAGACAGGAAGTGAATGAAGGGTCTCTCCGCACTGACCTCATAATACCGAATGTTACCATCACCCTGAAACACACACACAGTTAAATTATTTTCTTACTACCTGTACAAATATCCAAAAATTCTTAAATCAAGACACTTGATATTGTCTTGTTTTATGAAAAAATATATAAAAATTCAGTAAGTTTCTTCTTAATTAAACATCTCATGGAGACATCCCACAGAAACAGAGACACACACAGCCTAACACAGGTCAGTAGTTTCAGACACACACAGCCAAACACAGGTCAGTAGTTTCAGACCACACACAGTCTAACACAGGTCAGTAGTTTCAGACACACACAGCCAAGCTCAGGTCAGTAGTTTCAGACACACACAGCCTAACACAGGTCAGTAGTTTCAGACACAAACAGCCAAACACAGGTCAGTAGTTTCAGACACACACAGTCTAACACAGGTCAGTAGTTTCAGACACACACAGTCTAACACAGGTCAGTAGTTTCAGACACACACAGCCAAACACAGGTCAGTAGTTCAGACACACACAGCCTAACACAGGTCAGTAGTTTCAGACACACACAGTCTAACACAGGTCAGTAGTTTCAGACACACACAGCCAAACACAGGTCAGTAGTTTCAGACACACACAGCCTAACACAGGTCAGTAGTTTCAGACACACACAGTCTAACACAGGTCAGTAGTTTCAGACACACACAGCCTAACACAGGTCAGTAGTTTCAGACACACACAGCCTAACACAGGTCAGTAGTTTCAGACACACACAGCCTAACACAGGTCAGTAGTTTCAGACACACACAGTCTAACACAGGTCAGTAGTTTCAGACACACACAGCCTACACACAGTCTAACACAGGTCAGTAGTTTCAGACACACACAGCCAAGCTCAGGTCAGTAGTTTCAGACACACACAGCCAAACACAGGTCAGTAGTTTCAGACACACACAGCCTAACACAGGTCAGTAGTTTCAGACACACACAGCCTAACACAGGTCAGTAGTTTCAGACACACACAGCCTAACACAGGTCAGTAGTTTCAGACACACACAGCCAAACACATGTCAGTAGTTTCAGACACACACACAGCCTAACACAGGTCAGTAGTTTCAGACACACACAGCCAAACACATGTCAGTAGTTTCAGACACACACACAGCCTAACACAGGTCAGTAGTTTCAGACACACACAGCCTAACACAGGTCAGTAGTTTCAGACACACACAGCCAAACACATGTCAGTAGTTTCAGACACACACAGCCTAACACAGGTCAGTAGTTTCAGACACACACAGCCAAACACAGGTTCAGTAGTTTCAGACACACACAGCCTAACACAGGTCAGTAGTTTCAGACACACACAGCCTAACACAGGTCAGTAGTTTCAGACACACACAGCCTAACACAGGTCAGTAGTTTCAGACACACACAGCCTAACACAGGTCAGTAGTTTCAGACACACACAGCCTAACACAGGTCAGTAGTTTCAGACACACACAGCCTAACACAGGTCAGTAGTTTCAGACACACACAGCCAAACACAGGTCAGTAGTTTCAGACACACACAGCCAAACACAGGTCAGTAGTTTCAGACACACACAGCCTAACACAGGTCAGTAGTTTCAGACACACACAGCCAAACACAGGTCAGTAGTTTCAGACACACACAGCCTAACACAGGTCAGTAGTTTCAGACACACACAGCCGAACACAGGTCAGTAGTTTCAGACACACACAGCCAAACACAGGTCAGTAGTTTCAGACACACACAGCCTAACACAGGTCAGTAGTTTCAGACACACACAGCCTAACACAGGTCAGTAGTTTCAGACACACACAGCCAAACACAGGTCAGTAGTTTCAGACACACACAGCCTAACACAGGTCAGTAGTTTCAGACACACACAGTCTAACACAGGACAGTAGTTTCAGACACACACAGCCTAACACAGGTCAGTAGTTTCAGACACACACAGCCTAACACAGGTCAGTAGTTTCAGACACACACAGCCAAACACAGGTCAGTAGTTTCAGACACACACAGCCTAACACAGGTCAGTAGTTTCAGACACACACACAGCCAAACACAGGTCAGTAGTTTCAGACACACACAGCCAAACACATGTCAGTAGTTTCAGACACACACACAGCCTAACACAGGTCAGTAGTTTCAGACACACACAGCCAAACACATGTCAGTAGTTTCAGACACACACACAGCCTAACACAGGTCAGTAGTTTCAGACACACACAGCCTAACACAGGTCAGTAGTTTCAGACACACACAGCCTAACACAGGTCAGTAGTTTCAGACACACACAGCCTAACACAGGTCAGTAGTTTCAGACACACACAGCCTAACACAGGTCAGTAGTTTCAGACACACACAGCCTAACACAGGTCAGTAGTTTCAGACACACACAGCCAAACACAGGTCAGTAGTTTCAGACACACACAGCCAAACACAGGTCAGTAGTTTCAGACACACACAGCCAAACACAGGTCAGTAGTTTCAGACACACACAGCCTAACACAGGTCAGTAGTTTCAGACACACACAGCCAAACACAGGTCAGTAGTTTCAGACACACACAGCCTAACACAGGTCAGTAGTTTCAGACACACACAGCCGAACACAGGTCAGTAGTTTCAGACACACACAGCCAAACACAGGTCAGTAGTTTCAGACACACACAGCCTAACACAGGTCAGTAGTTTCAGACACACACAGCCTAACACAGGTCAGTAGTTTCAGACACACACAGCCAAACACAGGTCAGTAGTTTCAGACACACACAGCCTAACACAGGTCAGTAGTTTCAGACACACACAGTCTAACACAGGACAGTAGTTTCAGACACACACAGCCTAACACAGGTCAGTAGTTTCAGACACACACAGCCTAACACAGGTCAGTAGTTTCAGACACACACAGCCAAACACAGGTCAGTAGTTTCAGACACACACAGCCTAACACAGGTCAGTAGTTTCAGACACACACACAGCCAAACACAGGTCAGTAGTTTCAGACACACACAGCCAAACACATGTCAGTAGTTTCAGACACACACACAGCCTAACACAGGTCAGTAGTTTCAGACACACACAGCCAAACACATGTCAGTAGTTTCAGACACACACACAGCCTAACACAGGTCAGTAGTTTCAGACACACACAGCCAAAACACAGGTCAGTAGTTTCAGACACACACACAGCCAAACACAGGTCAGTAGTTTCAGACACACACAGCCTAACACAGGTCAGTAGTTTCAGACACACACACAGCCAAACACAGGTCAGTAGTTTCAGACACACACAGCCAAACACATGTCAGTAGTTTCAGACACACACACAGCCTAACACAGGTCAGTAGTTTCAGACACACACAGCCAAACACATGTCAGTAGTTTCAGACACACACACAGCCTAACACAGGTCAGTAGTTTCAGACACACACAGCCAAACACAGGTCAGTAGTTTCAGACACACACAGTCTAACACAGGTCAGTAGTTTCAGGACACACACAGTCTAACACAGGTCAGTAGTTTCAGACACACACAGCCTAACACAGGTCAGTAGTTTCAGACACACACAGTCTAACACAGGTCAGTAGTTTCAGACACACACAGCCAAACACAGGTCAGTAGTTTCAGACACACACAGCCAAACACAGGTCAGTAGTTTCAGACACACACAGTCTAACACAGGTCAGTAGTTTCAGACACACACAGTCTAACACAGGTCAGTAGTTTCAGACACACACAGTCTAACACAGGTCAGTAGTTTCAGACACACACAGCCAAACACAGGTCAGTAGTTTCAGACACACACAGTCTAACACAGGTCAGTAGTTTCAGACACACACAGTCTAACACAGGTCAGTAGTTTCAGACACACACAGCCAAACACAGGTCAGTAGTTTCAGACACACACAGCCAAACACAGGTCAGTAGTTTCAGACACACACAGTCTAACACAGGTCAGTAGTTTCAGACACACGCAGCCAAACACAGGTCAGTAGTTTCAGACACACACAGTCTAACACAGGTCAGTAGTTTCAGACACACACAGTCTAACACAGGTCAGTAGTTTCAGACACACACAGCCTAACACAGGTCAGTAGTTTCAGACACACACAGCCTAACACAGGTCAGTAGTTTCAGACACACACACAGCCAAACACAGGTCAGTAGTTTCAGACACACACAGCCAAACACAGGTCAGTAGTTTCAGACACACACAGCCTAACACAGGTCAGTAGTTTCAGACACACACAGCCTAACACAGGTCAGTAGTTTCAGACACACACAGCCAAACACAGGTCAGTAGTTTCAGACACACACAGTCTAACACAGGTCAGTAGTTTCAGACACACACAGTCTAACACAGGTCAGTAGTTTCAGACACACACAGCCAAACACAGGTCAGTAGTTTCAGACACACACAGTCTAACACAGGTCAGTAGTTTCAGACACACACAGTCTAACACAGGTCAGTAGTTTCAGACACACACAGCCAAACACAGGTCAGTAGTTTCAGACACACACAGCCAAACACAGGTCAGTAGTTTCAGACACACACAGCCTAACACAGGTCAGTAGTTTCAGACACACACAGCCAAACACAGGTCAGTAGTTTCAGACACACACAGCCTAACACAGGTCAGTAGTTTCAGACACACACAGTCTAACACAGGTCAGTAGTTTCAGACACACACAGCCTAACACAGGTCAGTAGTTTCAGACACACACAGCCAAACACAGGTCAGTAGTTTCAGACACACACAGTCTAACACAGGTCAGTAGTTTCAGACACACACAGCCTAACACAGGTCAGTAGTTTCAGACACACACAGTCTAACACAGGTCAGTAGTTTCAGACACACACAGCCAAACACAGGTCAGTAGTTTCAGACACACACAGTCTAACACAGGTCAGTAGTTTCAGACACACACAGCCAAACACAGGTCAGTAGTTTCAGACACACACAGCCAAACACAGGTCAGTAGTTTCAGACACACACAGCCTAACACAGGTCAGTAGTTTCAGACACACACAGCCAAACACAGGTCAGTAGTTTCAGACACACACAGCCTAACACAGGTCAGTAGTTTCAGACACACACAGTCTAACACAGGTCAGTAGTTTCAGACACACACAGCCTAACACAGGTCAGTAGTTTCAGACACACACAGCCAAACACAGGTCAGTAGTTTCAGACACACACAGTCTAACACAGGTCAGTAGTTTCAGACACACACAGCCTAACACAGGTCAGTAGTTTCAGACACACACAGTCTAACACAGGTCAGTAGTTTCAGACACACACAGCCAAACACAGGTCAGTAGTTTCAGACACACACAGTCTAACACAGGTCAGTAGTTTCAGACACACACAGTCTAACACAGGTCAGTAGTTTCAGACACACAGCCAAACACAGGTCAGTAGTTTCAGACACACACAGCCTAACACAGGTCAGTAGTTTCAGACACACACAGTCTAACACAGGTCAGTAGTTTCAGACACACACAGCCAAACACAGGTCAGTAGATTCAGACACACACACAGCCAAACACAGGTCAGTAGATTCAGACACACACACAGCCAAACACAGGTCAGTAGTTTCAGACACACACAGCCAAACACAGGTCAGTAGTTTCAGTGTTTTTTTAAGTTGCCAGCGTTTCTGGTCATTTGCACAAAAGTTTCATGGCCCACTAAATATTATGTTGTATGTAAATCTGAACATTGCAATTTATCCAAAGAAAGAACCCCGTTTAATCCTAGCTTCATGCATTCTTTTCTTTTTTTTATCTACACTTGTGGGTATGTATGTGGGAAAGTTCAATTAAAAAAGCAACCTTTTGAGAAAAAAGCTGAGAAAATCATGTTTACATCCAGATGTGATTCAAACACAGATGGAGAAGATCGAGTCCATCAACACCTCAAAGCTTCTCAGTCCTGTAGCTCGTCCTGGCTCATGTCATTCGGTAACGTTAGGCTGATTAATGATGAAGATCGTGTTATTTTACGTCAAGTCAAGTCATCTTCATTTATATAGCGCTTTTAACAATGTGGATTGTTTCAAAGCTGCTTTACAGAGATAAACGTATAGTTTAAGGTAACAGAATGTTTTGGCTTTATAGCGGTTCTTGAATAATGTTATTTTCCAACTAAAGTTAGTTTTGATTGATTCACTTCCGTCGAAAGGATCATTAGTTATTAAATTAGAGACCGCTAAGATGACAGCGTTCTCTCTACACAGACTTTACACTGAACCTGTGAGAAACACTGATGCTCACGTGCGCATCAAGAATTAACTCTATAGTTATGTGTGTTTGAATATATGTGCGCATGATTGTAATTCCCTACAAACCAAGCCTTAACAAACTACTTGTCCTGCTTTATCTAATTCTATCTAAATTTTATCTAAATCTAATTTATTAATTCTGTATCAATTTGATACAGAATTTTATTTTATCACTACGGGGAGACGTGGATTTCCCACAACGCTTTATCTGTAGAGTGGTACAGGGATCCTCCACAGGGAGAGGCTAGTGGACACTTCAGCACTGCGCTGTCATCGGGTCCAGGCGAAGGTCCTTCCTCAGATCTGGAGTGTGTGTGTGTGTGTGTGTGTGTGTGTGTGTGAGAGAGTGTGTGTCCAGGCGAAGGTCCTTCCTCAGATATGGATACGGCCTGGATCCGGCAGGCTGCGGGAAAACCTCGGGATAAACAAAGACACTAATATTAGCGTAGATGCCATTCTTCTTATGATGTAACGAGTACATCAGGATTTACGGGAAGTGTTCTCAGTTCCGGCTGACCTAATCTATGCAGCCTAACATTGAGTTATAGAAGTCTATAATGTGTTATGTGAATGCTAGGCCGAAGAGATGTGTTTTTAGTCTAGATTTGAACTGACAGAGTGTGTCTGCTTCCCGGACAATGGTAGGAAGACTGTTCCAGAGTTTTGGTGCTAAATAGGAAAAGGA
>JARPMJ010009483.1:20000-22500 GCA_033366665.1 Phoxinus dragarum
GTGTGTCTGTATGTGTGTGTGTGTGAGTGTGTGTGTGTGCGTGCGTGCGTGCGTGTGTGTGTGTGTCTGTATGTGTGTGTGTGTGTGTGCGCGTGTGTGTCTGTATGTGTGTGTGTGTGTGTGCGCGTGTGTGTGCGTGTGTGTGTGCGTGCGTGTGTGTGTGCGTGTGTGCGTGTGCGTGCGTGTGTGTGTGTGTGTGTGTGCGTGTGTGTGTGTGTGTGTGTGTGTGTGTGTGTGTGTGTGTGTGTGTGTGTGTGGCGTTCAGTACTGTAGTTGTGAGAGTGTTTAGCTGAAGATCAGCTTCTCATTAAGGATTTTTCCATCTCATGAATCATTGAACATTCTACAAATTTGGAGGATGAATCTTTAATGCCGTCAGAGATTGAGTTACAGAACAAGCCGTTACAACACAAAACATCTGACATTTAACCCGAATCCTCACGCTCGCTCAACTTTCTCCATCGCACACGCCGCTCTAAACTCAGCGTGACGCGTCCATCAGCCGGTCAGCACATTATTCAGTCCGCCGAACTGAAGCATCGTTAGCATTACCCCGTTCATCGCCAGTGCGTTTAAATATGTTATAAACAATTAAAAAAATCTAATCAGATCTAACCCTAACCTACTACCAAAAAGCCATTGAAATTCTAGAGGCTTCATAAATGTTTTGTTCAAAAACCAATTTCCCCTTTAAAAACGTCTCAGTTACGCATGCAACCTTGGTTTCGCTGAATAGGTCCAGTTCAGCCCTGCGTAGCGTCGCTATGGGAACGATATAGCATAACGCCTCACGTACCTGAGGATGGAAACCTGAGGAGCTCTGAGGAGAGAGATCCCGCCTGGGAGCCGGAGCATCCTCACATCCAGACCCGAGAACCAGTTCCTGCCACTACACAGAAGAGCCTAAAGAGAGCCTGAGAAGAACGAGCACACACACACACACACCCAGAGGCGGAGCCACACGCCTCATACCTGCATCACCCAATGAGATTCCTCTGTTCGCTGACCGCAGCTCCTTTACTTTTACCACCAAATCCCCAACCGTTGTTCAGATCTACTGGGCTGAGCCAGATCTCCAGCTGCCAGTCGTGGTCACGGCCGTTTGACTGCTTCAATTGGGATACAATTCTCTAAAACGCCAATCATGCAAAAGAACATAATCACATCAACAGATGCATAATAAATGAGCTAGAGAGGGAGGAGCACAAAAACTGCCAAAAATCAATGGTTTCTGAAACTTGCCAAACGCAGACAGTCAGACTAATAACCATCCACTGACAGGTCACGTGACACGCCAGAATCAGACTGGAAGCTGCCAGCTGATGACAGATCACGTGACACGCCAGAATCAGACTGGAAGCTGCCAGCCGATGACAGGTCACGTGACACGCCAGAATCAGACTGGAAGCTCCCAGCCGATGACAGGTCACGTGACACGCCAGAATCAGACTGGAAGCTGCCAGCTGATGACAGATCACGTGACACGCCAGAATCAGACTGGAAGCTCCCAGCCGATGACAGGTCACGTGACACGCCAGAATCAGACTGGAAGCTGCCAGCCGATGACAGGTCACGTGACACGCCAGAATCAGACTGGAAGCTGCCAGCCAATTACAGGTCACGTGACACGCCAGAATCAGACTGGAAGCTGCCAGATGATGACAGGTCACGTGACACGCCAGAATCAGACTGGAAGCTGCCAGATGATGACAGGTCACATGACACGCCAGAATCAGACTGGAAGCTGCCAGCCGATGACAGGTCACATGACACGCCAGAATCAGACTGGAAGCTGCCAGCCGATGACAGGTCACATGACACGCCAGAATCAGACTGGAAGCTGCCAGCCAATGACAGGTCACGTGACACGCCAGAATCAGACTGGAAGCTGCCAGCCAATGACAGGTCACGTGACACGCCAGAATCAGACTGGAAGCTCCCAGCCGATGACAGGTCACATGACACGCCAGAATCAGACTGGAAGCTGCCAGCCAATGACAGGTCACGTGACACGCCAGAATCAGACTGGAAGCTGCCAGCCAATGACAGGTCACGTGACACGCCAGAATCAGACTGGAAGCTGCCAGCCAATGACAGGTCACATGACACGCCAGAATCAGACTGGAAGCTGCCAGCCAATGACAGGTCACGTGACACGCCAGAATCAGACTGGAAGCTGCCAGCCGATGACAGGTCACGTGACACCCCAGAATCAGACTGGAAGCTCCCAGCCGATGACAGGTCACATGACACGCCAGAATCAGACTGGAAGCTCCCAGCCGATGACAGGTCACGTGACACGCCAGAATCAGACTGGAAGCTGCCAGCTGATGACAGATCACGTGACACGCCAGAATCAGACTGGAAGCTCCCAGCCGATGACAGGTCACGTGACACGCCAGAATCAGACTGGAAGCTGCCAGCCGATGACAGGTCACGTGACACGCCAGAATCAGACTGGAAGCTCCCAGCCGATGACAGGTCACGTGACACGCCCAGA
>JARPMJ010009484.1:0-26658 GCA_033366665.1 Phoxinus dragarum
CACCATAATGAATAGTGACACAATGATATGTACATAAACTACAAGTGCAGTCAACAAAAGTCCATGAAGATGGATGAATGAAAGGACCTGGAGTCTCAGAGTTGATCTAAGGACTTTATCTTGTGACATATTTGCAAATGAAGGATGCAGTACTATGTGTTATATAACATGAGTACACTCATATAAGCCTACTATAGCAGAAACGTCATCTATTTTTCTGTGCATTGTCAGCAGCCTTATCACCCTGGAGCCCAAGACTGGTTGCCCACTGAAGCTACGCAGGGCTGAGCCTGGTTAGTACTTGGATGGGAGACCTCCTGAGAAAACCAGGTTGCTGCTGAGGTGTTAGTGAGGCCAGCAGGGGGTGCTCACCCTGTGGTCTGTGTGGGTCTTAACGCACCGGTATACTGATGGGGACACTACACTGTCAAAGAGCACCGTCCTTCGGATTATACGTTAAACCGAGGTCTTGACTCTCCGTGGTCATTAAAAATCCCAGGATGTCCTTCGAAAAAGAGTAGGGGTGTAACCCCGGCATCCTGGCCAAATTTGCCCCTTGGCCTCTGTCCATCATGGCCTCCTAATCCTCCCCATATACGGATTGGCTTCATCACTGTCTCCTCTCCACCAGTAAGCTGGTGTGTGATGGGCGTTCTGGCGCAATATGGCTGCCGTTGCATCATCCAGGTAGATGCTGCACATTGGTGGTGGTTGAGGAGATTCCCCCCTTCCATATGTGAAGCGCTTTGAGGTCCCAGAAAAAGCGCTATATAAATGTAACAAATTATTTTTATTCCTAGCCGAGTTGCTTTCTGCCTTGTGAGTATTAGCAAACTGACATTAAGTGGCAGTTGGACACTTGTTATGCCCAGTACGTAGGTGTATTTTCCGTTTATTGGTATGTTGTCAAGCTCAAGGTTAGAATTCTGGTACAAATGGTGCTGTGTGCACTAACATGGACTGTGGATACATGACTGGCACAGCAGAACCCAAGCTGTTAAAAATTCGCAATGAAAGACAGGATTGGGCAATGTACTTTTTGTTTTTTACTTAATACATTATTTTCACCATTCTTTAATCTAGAAGGAATATTCCAGGTTCAATACAAGTTAAGCTCATTCAACAGCATTTGTGGCACAATGTTGATTACCACAAAAATAATCGCAAAAAGAGCGACTTTGAGACACTTACAATCAAAATTGTGAAGGCTGAAATTGAAGCTTGAAATTATTTTGTTCAAACCATTTATTATTTGGGCTGTCATTTATATGGTCATTTTATTAAGAATTATTTTTAAGAAAAAGATAGACTTTTGGAAAATCAGTTGTGGCAATCAGCATTATAAATGTGATCTATTGAACTTGTTCTGAACTCAGAATATACTTACATTTAATAATAAATACAAATAACAACAGTTGCTTTTTGAAACTATAGAACAGATGGCAAATGGTGCATAGTTTTTATATAAGGTCTTTCTGAACTGGACACACATTCTTCATGTTTCACCCAGATTTGAGTTTATCTGGCCCAACCAGCCTGTGAGCAGAGACAGAGATAAAGAGGAGGGGAGGGAGAAGAGAAGAACAGAGAAGACTATACACCTGTAGCCTAAATGGAGAACACACTCTCAAAGCACCTTATCAGGTTCAGACACAAACTACTATCTGGAACATCAGTGTATACTGCTCGTTTATTTTGGGGTGGAGAGAGAAACGGATAAAGAGGCAGAGAAGAGAGTGGGCATATTCTGCTACATTGTCAATAGTCTATTTTTTCTCATTTCTGCAAAAACAAGGAGACTAAAAATTGAAGATAAATGGGGGAAAGGAGGAAAATTGTATAATGTCACGATTGTTCTCTGGTGTTTCTAAAAATTCACATAATAATGTTGCACAAAAAAAAAAACTCCCAAAGGAACATTGTCTTTTTATTCAGTATTCACATTTTTATTTAATTATTTTAGCAGCATTTTTCTAAGTATGCTCACTAAGGTGCATTGCTGCGGATGAAAGGGTTTACACAGTTTTTGCTGACATATTCATTTATTTTATTAACATACACCAGTGGCTTTGAAAAAACACTGGGTTGGGTGTTGGGTTATTGTTTTGAATATTTTGCAAAAGTATTGTATTTTTTTCTGTAGAGTTACACAAATGCTGTTTAAATTTGTATACATGATTAGGCTATATACAGGACTTATTTTTTTATATTTAATACAGGTAATATTTTATTATAATAGCAGAGGGTTAGCTAAAACGTTAAAATCCCGACAAGAAGAAAATGAACGTTCAGTTTGAATGGAAAACAATGGAGGTGAGCAACTTTCTTTTGTTGTTGTTGTGGAAAACACCCGTCACATAATAAATTGACAGGCTACCTGCCTGCTAATCTTCAACATAAATTAAAAAAATAATTGTAAATATTACACAACACCACTTCAGGGGTGGTATTCCAGAAAGGTTCCCAGCAAGCAATTTTGCATTTAAAAAATAGTCTTAATAGCTGTTCAAACACAGCCCTGACTAAAAAAAGGACCCCGCCTCTAAACCTACCCATCACGTGGGTTTAGACAAATTGTACGAATTAGCCACCTTTTAATCACTCGTATATATTCGTATGACTTGGTCGTGAGATTGGAATATCATATATCTCGCAAGTTATTGGCAAAACGACATTATTTTATATTATAGTATTAGTCGGGACTATATCGGGCCTAGTTAACCTATAGACGGCGGAATTTTCATTTATTCATTTAGCTGACGCTTTTATCCAAAGCGACTTACAATTGCTATATATGTCAGAGGTTGCACGCCTCTGGAGCAACTAGGGGTTAAGTGTCTTGCTCAGGGACACATTGGAGTCTCACAGTGGATTCGAACCCAGGTCTCTCACACCATAGGCATGTGTCTTATCCATTGCGCCATCACCACCCCCAATGACAGCTATTGCTTGCTGGGTTATCTTACCATCAAACATACACTGAACTTTTGGTTGATTAAATTCAACCTTGTTTACTTGAAGTATTCTTGTTCCAAAAACGCGTCCAGCAGTAAGTTTAGTAAACCCAGAGTATGTTCACAGTTAACACACAAGACATTCTCAACAGAGCAACAAATCAACGAGTCGCCATGGAAATGGATGCTAAGAAAAAGTGTGCCATACTACCTCTTTCCTCTTTAATGTAAAACAAAGTTACTGCCTTCAATTTTTAAGTACAGCCAACCTGGATGTTTATCTCATTTTAGTTGAGTCTTGTATAACTTATAAAGAAAAGTAAAAAAATGACAACTTATTTTGATGTGTTAAATTAATATAAAAACATTTGTTGTCATATTGATCATATATTTTTTTTACAGTTTTCTTTTGTATAGTTATACAAACACCTATTCGGTGGTTGTGCAATCATTTTTCAATCTTTTCGTTTAATAATCTTTAATCACTGTGAATCAGAAAAATATTGTTTGTTTGATGCTAATTATATGATAAAAGAAAGACTGATTTGTGCTTGCTATAAGAAAACTGCTGAAAAAGTTTCTTTTTTATGTTTTAATTGGGGCTGGGGTTCCACACAGCTGGCAGATTGTGGGCTCAGTGGAGGTAAGCAGCGAACTGGCCAGCCAGCGCGCGTGCGTGTGTGTGCGTGTTTGTGTGTGTGTGTGTGTGTGTGTGTGTGTGTGTGTGTATGTGTGTGTGTGTGTGTGTGTGTGTGTGTGTGTGTGTGTGTGTGTGTGGTGTGTGTGTGTGTGTGTGTGTGTGTGTGTGTGTGTGTGTGTGTGTGTGTGTGCGCTTCAGCACCGGTGAAGACAAATGAATTCAGTTTACCAGGCCTCAGGTGCTTAGACTCAGCTCTCCGTATCGCTGCTCCGGAATTTGTCCTCGTCCGCTCACAGGCCATTCCTCCAAGAGAGTGTATCGATTTGTCCCCTCCTTTCCAGAGCATTGTTTCAATATTCTGGATGAATGATAAAATGCATCTGTTTTTTAAAAAGGCTCTCAGCTCGCTTTTTGCCATGATATGACATTTATCTAAATGTACTTGGAGGCAACATAGGATCATTAGAGGTTCCTCGTCCCTTTTACCCTCTTACTTGGAAAGTTTAGATAAACATTTGGCAGTAAAAACAATATAACAGAGGTCTATATTTGAACACTGCCCTAACATGGAAAATCAATGCAATTCTGGCATCATACACAATGTGATGTGCCAAGGTTTATGATGCATGACTTACTGGGATGGGGGGTCTCGAGTCCATTATAAAAAGGCAGGCTTTCTCATTATTATAAGGGGAGTTGGCTGCCACTCAGGCCTTAGACACTGGCCTTAAGAAGTGCTATTATGTACTTGTATTGGGATGTTTTGATGTAGGGGGCTTGAAGCACCCAGGTGACAATGACCCGGTCGAGGGATTAAAATGTTACTTGGCTCCTTAAGTTTGTACAAATCAGACATCTCTTGAACAGTATAAAGCATCTGTTTGCAAGTGTTGCGGAGTAATCAGAGGTTCTCAGATGACGTCTTCCACACATAAAGTGGTGTGTCTCTCACTCTCTCCTCCTCTCTCCATATTTTCCCCACTGGCCGTCTTCCAGTTCTGAGGAGCCTTATAATTGGGTGAAATTGAGCATTAATAACATTGAGCTGGTGCATTATCTGAATAAATATGAGGAAGGAGAACTTACTGAGACTGAATAAAGGCCAGTGGCTTGGCAGATCTCTGTCAAGGTTCTGTTCTGGATACTCAAGTCTGGTGTCATGCAATGTTACTGTGTTTCTGCTATTATTGTGTTCATGGAAGGTTTTTAGAGTAACAGATGAATTATGTATTTGGATTAGAGAGCTTTGCCCTCAATGATTTAGCTTACCCAGAATATAAAAATTCTGTAATTTCTCGCCCTTATGTCTAGCATTTGAATAGCATTTTCTCCGCAGAAAAAGTAAAATTGGTTTGAAAAGGCATGAGTAAATTATATTTTACTGGGTGAATTAACGTAATTTTATCGATGCAATAACCATATTGCTTTGCTTTTGTTAGTTTTGATTATTAGGGTGTTTTTTTGTCTGTTATCCAGTCATATGCTAATATGGGCAGAGTTTTATTGGGTCATTTGCAGTGCTGGCTGGTGAAAATACCCCCTTGTTAAATACATTTATTGTTGAAGCAGTCCATGGCAGACGCCAGGAACTCATTGTGATTGTGACTTCTTGTCATGTGCTATTTTATAGGTCCTCTGTAGGAGTCACTCTCCGAATGAATGGCAAAAGAATACCCTACTTAAGCTAATTAAATTGACTTCAACATAAATTACTTGGGATAATACATCTCTTACTGACAGAACACTTTAGATCATGATCTTGGCCCAGATTTTTCTTACAGTAGTATTACTTATTATTATTTGAAGGTTAATATTCACTGGTTAAACATCACTCCGGCATTTACAGTCCATGCACGTGAAGTTTCACCTTCTAAAAAGTTTTTGTAAATTCAGAGCAGTTGTATCACCACTAGGAGGTCTATTGATTGGATTAGCAATGAGAATGAGACAAGGGTCACCTCTGAGGTACAAGTGCTACATTGACAAATGACCTCCTTTGAGATATTTTTACCCTGATAATTTCGTGCCAGGTCTTTGTTTTAACGGGATTACATATAGCCCAGTTCTTTTGATAAAATCGAGCCACCATACATATATCCTGAGCAAAGGGGCCTTTTAATAGATACTGCTGATGAGTTTCTTGATCGAATCACACCCATGCTTACTTATTTTTGTGGTTAAGACACCTTGATATGAGAAGCATTCTTTCTTTCTTGTTTGTGATGCCCCCGCTCTAAACTAGAGGATGTTCACCGGGGTGGTCGTTTGTCAGCATACCCCACTGTCACTGTATGACCTCAAAATGTCTTCTCCACAGTCTGGACCTCCTGCTGTAGGAGGAGCATGCTTCCTAACAGATGCACTGGGTGGAGCGCCATTCAGAATCCCACCACCAGACCTAAACCAGCAACTGATGGAGGCAGAAATGGGTCACAATGATGTTATACCTGGTGCTTCAGCAGAACTTTTAGACCAGAGTTTCCTGAGGAGAAATGGATTAGGCAATTACACAGCTGAGGCCGGGCTCTATCTCGTAAGCCTGTTAGCTTTGCCTGTGCACAGGTTTCTGCAGATAAGTAACCATTCTTCTTTCTCTCAGTAAGTGCTGTCAGTGCTACAGGAGTGCCACTCTGTAAACCCAGCTCTTGGACTACAACAGCTCAGAGGCTTCGGCCCCCTTTCATTTTTTAAGACATTGTCTTAAAAAAGTCTTCTGAAGCCATGTGATGTTTTATGTTAGGAACAGACTGAAATTGAAGTCCTTGTTTACTCTGAAATCAAATCATACAACCCAGAACGCAGCTCTTAAATCAAATATAATACTTTTGGTGTAGATTGGACGTCAATAACATAATATATAATAATGTCTCAAGAACCAGCATTATGACGCCAAAGCTGCAAACTGATTTGAGAGTAAATAATGACTTGATTTTCATATGGTTTTAGAAGACTTGAAATTTAGTGCATGAGCCATATGTTTTTTTTTTTTAATGGTTCTTTTGTTCACCATGTATTGTATAGAAAACAGCAATTGTCTCATTTTTGTGTTTCACAAAAATACCAGAATACAGTTTTGAAAATAGTATGTTGAGTAAATAGTAAAATAATTGTCATTTTTGGGTAAACTACTTTTTTTTAAAGTGTATGCGTGAGTAGCAATCCAAACACTGGAGTGAGTCGGTATTTTGAACTTGGATGAATTGTCATAATGCAGGACATTTATCATGCATTTTCAGGGCCAACTGAGATTCACAAGAGTACACATGCATATATAAGTATATATGTAATCCAGCTTTATGTTTAATTATAAAGAGGCTATTTCCCTTGAGGGGTTGTTGTGAATTCATCCTTAGATTAACGATAGTCAACGTGTTTTTCCTCCCCAGTGCTCGTCTTAGCTTAGTTGCTTTTGTATTTTCACTTGAGAAACAAAAATGTGTCAGATTTTTTTCTACGCTTTATTCAATAAATGATTTTTCAGATGAGTTCAAAGCAAAAGCAGTACAAAGGAATAAATGGGCTTTTTGAACACCTGGCATCCAAAGTCATGGCTGAACAGTGAAGAAACACAGCAAGTACAACACAACAATAATGTTCCATTATTGCAACTTTCCTGAGAAATTAAACTTGGCACAATCTGTCTCTTTGCAGAAAAAAGAAAAGAAAAAGTAAAACATGACTAATCCATAGGATTAGTATAATTGGCTTTTTCTAAATTATCACCTCAATAATCCTCGATTTCTTTAAGCCCAGTGCTCTTTCAGACAGCTGTGGAGGTAAGAAAAGGCAAATTGCTTGGCAGTGGGCAGAAACGAGTAAGTGCATCTGTGCCGTCTAGATTGGTCTGCATGCCAACAGGAAGTGAAGTCTTAATGGTGTATCTCCATTTATCTTGTCCCCTGGCCTATTGAGACCAATTACCATGACCAGCCGAGCCTGACAAGGAGATTTCATGCATCAGGGGGCCAGAAAGTCAAAGGTTTCCTGTACTTTGGGGTGAAGAAATGATTCGTTGCCACAAGACACAGATTCCTTGCCTTGGCATAACACGAGTAGAGAACGAAATGGAGACAAAGAGAGGCAGTGATGGTGCCTCTGCTTTTATTCTTACTGCTTTCACGTAACAACCACTATATTTTTATATTCTGAGGCAATTTTAGAGCATTCATAACCACATTGCTTTCAGAAACAATCAAATGCACTCATTGGGAGATATGTTTCCATGCACCGTTGTTGCATATTTAACCTGTTAGCCTGCAACGCCACTTTTGAAAAATCCCCAAAAAGTCGTGTTATTCAAGACTCTTCTGAAGCATTTGCACACTAAGTCACAGATTCTAAGACCAAGGGTTCTTTCAAACGTGCAGTGGGTGCAAAGAAAATAGCAGATGTTGTTTATGAAATGAACAGAATCCCTCAGAGTATTATTATTATTGCATAGTCATAGTGAATGGGGGAAACAGGTTTTCCTCCTTTTTTGTCCTTAGCTGATCATTTGCACGTTTTATTTAAAACAGTCAAATAAATCTGTTATTCTTACCTGGTAAAATGTTATCTTACACAATTTTGCTTCTAAAGTAAGTTTAAATTAACATGTTCAGGTAACTTTACTAGAATACATGAAAAAAAAAGTCTAAATAATAAAATGTTTTTTATACATTTGTATCAAGCTTACTTTTAAGTGCAAATGTAAAAACTTTTTTTTACAAGATAATTTGCCTTTTAAATGAGTTGCAATTTTGCGTCACAGTACCCATACTTAAGTATAATTTCTCAAAACTTTTTACGCCTTTGAATACCAGCACATACCGTTCTCGTCACAGATTACAAGAGTTAGATGCTTTCATCCTCAGGTCCAACTCTGACGCACACACACTTGGCTCAGTCTGTGGTTGTTATGAAATGTCAAGACAGATCTTCAACCAGCTTGCTGTTGTTTGTCAGTTTTCACAGAGGGCTCTGTTACCATGGTAATTCTAAGAGCGAGATGAGCGAAAGCGGTGGGCTAATGTTTGTTGGTGTAGCAGAGCCAAGGAGGAAGAGGGGAGGTAATGATTGTGGCCACAGATGTTTCCAAATGACCTGTTCATAACCGATTTCCTCTTTGCCAAAAATTCGAATAGGCCGGTCGGATGTTTCGTTTCTCTGTAGCGAGGGGCAGAGGAGGTGTGAAGTCTGTAGGGAAAATCACTTCAGCGAGTAAACACTAGATTTAATATTCATCCGCTGAAGAAGAAGAAAAAAAGTACCAAATATCTTGCTTTTTGACAGACAGCCAAATGAGAACAGACAAGTCCAGTCTTTCTGTCTCTGACGCACACACATACTCCCTCACAAATACACTTACATATCACTTTAGCACCTGCCTCAGGCCTTCTTGAGGGCTTCCAGCCTGCATAGCAATGGGAGACTGACAGCGTGTATCCACTAGAGGGGAGGTGAGGCTGAGACTCTCAGAACTGACTTAGCATGAATCACTAAAAAGTCTTTGTTTCCACCTGCACCTCACTGAGAGAGCGACTCCTTGCTGTGACTCCTCCACTGCCTCCCACATATGTGAACAAATCAGTGTCAGTGTTGTGGAGTAACTTACTAAAAGTAACAATGCTACTACCTGAAGTACATTTTTCAGAACAGTGTAGGTTTTTGAAAAGCCGGTTCTTGCAAGCGAATATTGTGTATAGCGACCAATAACTACATAGTTGGTTTTACTGTATTCGCACACAATGTATGTGTTGGAATATCTGATTCATTTAGTGAATCGGTTCATCTTGTGGCGCTGTAAACATTCATTCTAGTGAAACGGTTCTTCCTACTAGGTGGATAGTTTGTAGTACTCTTCCGGTACTCTAACATAGCCTTGAACAGTCGTTTCTCTCCATTTGACATATATAGCATTGGGAAGTCTGATTCATTCTAGTGAATCAGTTCATTGAACTCAGTCCTTTCTCTTGTATGTAGCCTTGGAAAGTCTGGTGAATCACTTTGTTTTACTCTGACCTTTCTCTCTTATGTAGGCTTAGAAAGTGTTATTCATTCTAGTGATTTGGTTCATTTTACTCTGTCCTGAAAATTTTATCCATTCTAATGAAGTGGTTCTTTCAGAACACTCATGCAGATGAAAAGGTTATTTTCTATTTTTTATAGCTCATTTATTTTGTGCTGCTGGTTATTTCAATGTTTTCATATGTGGTTGTTTTTTGTGTAAATCTAACCCTTAAATGCATACCTTGGGTCTTTTGTGACATCATACATTTTTTACAGTTAGACATCAACCTTCTTAGTATTCCTCAATCAATTCATTATAAACAATATAGCAAGAACAAAAAATGAAATTATAAAAGAGTGCCTGTTTTCCCATTCATTTTTTTGTCAAAATAATTGTATAGGGTCGCTTACGACCCGAGGTGTGTATATATATTTTTCTGCACAGCAATAATTGAATCTTTGATAAGTGCAATTCACTTTTATTCCACAAGGTATAATGTTTTGCTCATAGTTACTGCAGGCAGAAAAAACCCCGATTAGGAAGTATTATCAGGAATATCAGCAAAACTTGAAATAGCTCAGTGATTTACTGCAGAGAGAGCACTGAACGCAATCAAATGGATCTGGCAAAGAAGCTGTCAGCAATCAAAAAATAGATTTTGACGATGATAGTTTTATCACGAGCCAGATCTCAATATTAGCCAGATTTCAATATGAAATGCTGAATGTACTGGGAAATGAGCTCTGACAAGGACATTGACGATGGTATAAAACATCTGCTCAAACTGAACCCTTCCAAGCTCCAAAAAGTAACAGAATACTAAATATACTGTATATTCTTTCTTCTGTAATTGTTACTCTAATATCAGAAGCATTTTATATAATCGCCACAGGTCAAGATCCATCCGTGGGGTCACTAAAGACCCGAATATGTAATAATGATTGACGAAACAGTTGATTTTTGTTATTGTAATCGAGATAACTCTCATTGTGTTTGTGTCAGATATTTATGACATAAAATTTTAAATATATCAAATAAATATAATCATGTTTATGTATAAAAGTCAAAGATATAGTCTCCTTGAATATATTCAGTGTTGTTGGGCTAATACAGATATTGTCTTTTTTTTGTAATTCTCATCAAAAAGATATATGCCAAGAGTGCCACCTTAAAACGTTACAGCACTAACTCTCAAACATGTCACACACACACACACACACACACACACACACACACACACACACACACACACATATTCAGGATGAGAATTTTACTCATGTTTTTGAATCTTAGAATAGTGATGGACCATGTTTTTTTCAGAGGGCTTCTCACGGAAGCAGTAGGTGATGACCACTGGTTCCAACCAGATAAGATGCTAGAAAGGATTGAAAAAAAATAATATGTGTACTAGTCAGGCTATCTGCTTCCAGTCAATGCACCACATGATTTCAGTTCAAATTGCTTGGAATTGGAACAACTTGGAACTGCAGTCATTTCAGTTTGATGGGGGACATATTTATATTTATTTATTTCTGACACGTTATATTCAAGGCTGCATTACATTCTGCTCAAAGTTTCATGTTTATATCAATGCTGTCTTCAATCCATCAGTCTGTTGCTGTGGAAGTATTCAAGATTCTAGATACAGATTTTTTTTAATGTAAATTAAAACGGTCCCACTTTATATTAAGTGGCTTTAAGTACTATGTACTTACATTGAAATTAATAATTTGATACAATGGACTTATTGTGTACATACATGTTTTTACATTGTACTTATATTTTTGAAATACCTGCATGTAATTACATCTGTAATTAATTTATGTAATTACATCTGTAATTAATTTATGTAATTGCATTTGTAATTACACTGTTGACCCTTCCCTTATACCTTAACCCACCCTTAAACTTAACCATACCACCACACCTGTCCCTAACCTTACCCGTATCACATCTCAATAGCAGCAAAAGTGTTTTACAATAAAACATGAACCCAATAAGTACATTGTTATTTTTTTATGTAAGTACATAGTACTTTAAGCCACTTAACCAAAAAGTGCTCTATTTTGGTTGCCCTTTACCTATACATGTACAGTAAGCTACAGCTAAAAGCGACATCCTAGCAATGATATCGATGGTGACCTTCATGACCTCTTTGTACATGAATTTAAACTCTTTTGTTTTAATGCATTTAAATAATTTGGTTCATAACACATTTCTTTGTGAATCACAGTATTCTGGTCATGTTTTATGTTTTTGAATTACTAAAAAGAACTCCACTAATAACCGACTCCTAAGAGTTATTTATTTGAGTCAGATTTGTTTTTCTTGATGCAGGCAGTGGTTTCCAAATGATACTTGTATTCAGCAAAGATGCGTTAGATTTATCAAAAGTGACAGTAAGACGTTTACATTGTTACAATTCCAAAACTTTCTTAAAACGTTGTATTAATTAAGCAAAGGATCCTAAAAAAATGCATCACAATTTCCACAAAAATATATTAAGCGCACAAATGTTTTCAACACTGATAATGGTAAGAAATGTTTCTTGAGCAGCAAATCAGCATATTAGAATGATTTCTGAAGGACAGTGTGAAACTGAAGACTGGAGTAATAATTCTAGGATTAAATTACTTTAAAAAAATTCAAATAGAAAGCAGTTTTTTTAAATCATCATATTTACTGTATTTTTTGATAAAATAAATGCAGCCTTGTTGAGCATTAGAAATTTCCAACCCCAAACTTTTGAACAGTATAGTGTGTATATATTCTATATTTATTTTGCAGCAATATGTTTTTAAAGACTCTAAATGGATCTTTTTAATGAATCAGTTGCTCTCTAGTTATTAACTGGATGATTATTATATTTTTAGCATAGGCATTGCTACTTCTCTCATCCACCTAAAGATTTTAAGTAAATAATATGCACAAGTCATAAAGTGAGACTTTGAGCCACAGCAGTCAATACAGAGCGACATGAAATTTGCAAGAGTATATATCCTTTGATTTGTCTTTTTCATGAGGCATGACGGTGCTATGTGTAAAAGCATATTAGGTTTTTTTCAGTGCTCCATATGGGCCCATATTCCCCATCCTCGGAATCGTTATTCAGCCATTACATTTAATTATCACATAGAGACTTTCTTTAATACAAGGGGCCATCAGTTCAGTACAGGACACATGAGAAAAGGAACGCAAGGCTGCCTAAATGATCTGTTCCCCCTCCATTTCCTTAGCTCAAGCGCCTCAGTGCTGAAATCCGATTGTCTCGTTGTTTTATTTCCCCTGTGGGTCTGTTGCCGTATTGTGGGTCATTTGTGTGGCTTACTGCTGAACTCTGAGGCATGCTGACACACACACACACACACACACACACACACGCACACACACACACACACACACACACACACACACACAGAGACAGACAGAGCGCATCCCCACCACCATCAGGAGAACAGATGCCTCCTCATCAAAGCCTAAACGCCTCTGACGGCTGGGCTTTCTATCACAACACATCAGCCTTTTTCCCCCATCCACACACAATGTGCAATTGTGATTTTTGTTCATGCCAGCTTGAGATATGAAGGCCACTGATTGACACTAATCATTGCTTTATGCCTCTCTGCATCTCTGTGATTTGTAAAAAAATATTTACAGTGCTGAAAAAAAAAATCAGTTAACCCAAAATTCAAAAAGCCTGTTCATCTTTCTCTCAGTTCTCAGTTCAGATGGTAATTGTTTCTCAGGGTGACGTCTGCAAGTGAACATTTCCATGGCTTCTCCATGATTCAAATAATGCATTCAGATGCCAGTTGATGAAGGAGTTGTGTCAATTTTCTTAATGTAGGTAAACACTGTAGCTGGTTGTCAATTTTATTCAACCCATGAATAATGGTCAAGCGACTTGTGCATCGCAATTAAGATGCTAAAGGTACCCCTGCATATATTTATATAGAAAGATCATACTATGATGTAATTACAGCAGAAATTACATCTCCATGTACAACAATAACTGTCTTAATAGGGCTAGTGTCTCTCAGCTGTGGAACACACTGTTACTGTTTTGGACTGAAGTGTGTGTGTGTGTGTGTGTGTGTGTGTGTGTGTGTGTGTGTGTGTGTGTGTGTGTGTGTGTGTGTGTGTGTGTGTGTGTGTGTGTGTGTGTGTGTGTGTGTGTGTGTGTGTGTGTGTGTGTGTGTGTGTGTGTGTGTGTGTGTGTGTGTTTAGCATCAGCCGGAGAGAGAGGAAGAACAGAGGGTGAGTGACAGAGAGAAGCAGTGCGCTTCACTGGAGGGGCTGTTCTTTCAGTCCAGTCAACCCGTGGCCTCCTGAAAATAAACCTTTGGATGAAAAGCACATCACTGCAAACTAATTGGCCAGGAAAGATCAAAATGGCCCGAGGGACCAATTTCAGAGAGGCTAGAGAGGAGAGAGAGAGAGAGAGAGAGAGAGAGAGAAGGGAATGGAGAGAGCAGTATGAAAGAAAGAAAGAGAAAGCAAAGTGTAAATAGCAGTGAAATGCAAAGGAAAGTGGGACTAGAGTAGAAGAAAGCATAATCAACAAACATCAAATGCAAATATATGTTGGCTTGGTCGAGTAAGTAGAGCCACTGGCCATTCGTCTTGACCCTCACAGCTTTTTATCCAACATAAGTGATGGAATGGATTAAAATGAAAAAGAAAAAAAGCATTCCAAAGTGACAGTCTAATAATGATGGAAGTGGTTAGCTGTTGATCTTTCTCTCTCCTGAACGTCTGTCTGCTTGTGAGCTGCCTATGGGCACAAAAAGAAAAAATGACAGAACGACTGTGCTTAACAGGTTGATTGTGTCTGGCATGCAAGCAAGTATTGTTTTAAAGAGACAAGAGGGGGTGATTGAGAAATGATGAATGCTGTGTTGATGTGTACTTGTGCAATCAATGTCACAGAGGATGACTGAAAATCAAGTTCAGACAGACACATGTCCCGCAGAAATGTACATATGAAATTCTACTTGCCATTAAATGATTTTTCTATCTATCTATCTATCTATCTATCTATCTATCTATCTATCTATCTATCTATCTATCTATCTATCTATCTATCTATCTATCTATCTATCTATCTATCTATCTATCTATCTATCTATCTATCTATCTATCTATTTATCTATCTATCCAGCCATCTATCTCATTTACAGTTAAATTTTTTCTCTCACGTTTTCACCTGAAAATACTTTGTCACATGTTGTCAGGTAGAGAATATAGTAGGTGAGAGATGGAGAGGTATGCTTTTTCTCTGTGATTCAATCTCTGCTCATTATGCAGCAGTGAGGAGTGTTCTGTCAGATAAAAGCAGAGCAGTAATGGAGGATAATGACTCGCTCACAGACCCAACTCCCTCTAAGTCACAACGCTGTTCTTTGAAACCGTGAAGCCCCAATCCCTTGACTGCTGTAAACAACGCGAGAGGGAGAGATGGCGATGAAGGATAATTAACCCCTGAGATTGAGGGATGTCAAGAGGCAGAAGGAAGCAGTTCCCTTAGGTGGTGTCAGTGAGCCAGGCGACTGAGAGATTGTGATGTTGTGACATTGTAACCACACAGAGACAAAGAGTGAGTGTAGTGCAATTTGTTCCATGCTGAAGGGCCGGACCACCATCACTCGACTTTATTCAGTAAATCCTCCCATAACCTGAAGGGCAAAAGCTGCTGTTTTAGAAATACAGGTTTCTTATGGGTATTTCTTTTGGAATATTGGTTTATTCATTCAGACCTTTTTTTTCCACAAATATGGCTAAATTAGAGGACTATGCAGAACTAACTCTAATTGTATTAATTTTCTCAGACTGTGAACATAAATACATTATATGGTTGTGGTCAAAAGTTTACATACATCTTCTTCCTATTTTTATGTTAAAATAATGAACAATTTTCAGATTCTGCAAGGCGTATGTAAACGTTTGACCACAACTACGTATTAGTATTTGTGGCGCTTTTTTGTGAAATTTTTTTTTCTGTAAAATACACTTTATCTGAAATAAAACTTTACCTTATTTTGCATAACTCTATTTATAAAAATATATATTCTGACTGATAAAAGGCAGCTGGGTTGCAGTATAATAACTAAGTGTTTAACTTTAGGTAAAGGTGGTCGTTACAAGTGTGCTAAACTGTTTGACTATACCCCAGTGATAAAGTAGTACATCTGGAAACACTGTTGTGGAGAATTAAATGATACACCTCAGTTTAATCTCTGGCCCTTGAAGATAAGCCTCAGTTACTGCATGCTACGTGATCAAGAGTAGATTACACACACACACACACACACACACACACACACACACACACACACACACACACACACACACACACACACACACACACACACACACACACACACACACACACACAACGCTGGCTTTACAAAAGAACCATGAGTGTGTGTAAAGAACAATGGCCTCTTGCCTTTGAAAGGACAGAGAGAAAGGAAAAAAAACACCTGAAAGACACCTGGCCACTTCTGAGCAAACAGAAGAGGAAGGCTTGTTAGAGTCAGCGACGAGCTCAGTCTGGGCTTCTGATTGCAGTGTCATTTATAAAGACTTCAGATGGCAGATGAGTCTTTTGTAAGGGGGGGCATCGTGGCTGTAGTTGCCTGGAGCT
This sequence comes from Phoxinus dragarum, assembly GCA_033366665.1. Taxonomy (NCBI): domain Eukaryota; kingdom Metazoa; phylum Chordata; class Actinopteri; order Cypriniformes; family Leuciscidae; genus Phoxinus; species Phoxinus dragarum. The sequence continues at coordinate 16,230 of JARPMJ010009484.1, forward strand.
CAAACCTTCAATTATCCAGCACAAAGAATACACAGTATACCTCAGAAACCATTTTGATGACTGTCTGGATTGCTTTTGGGTAGACTTCTGTATTGGTGAACGCTTATCTAAACCTTTCTTCTTTTGGAGACATCATTTATTTTGAAGTTTCACAGAGCATGCTTTTAAAACGAAGGAAATAAGCTGATAAATTTGGATAAATAGGAAAATATTTACAAGAAAATATCTAGAAATCCTTTAAACAAGATACATTTACTTGAAAAGCCAATTGCAAAAGATATTAAGACTTGTTTTTAGAATTATATCTTGAATTAAATGTATTTCCATTACCTCATTGGCAAATTCTGTAAGAAGTAATAAATAAACAAGACAGATTCTCTTCTCATGTGTCTTATGTAACTGCTATTTAGTGAATTTAATTGGTTTTCTCAACTAAAGTGAACACCAGTATATGTGAATCACACCCCCCTCATCAATAGTCTGTTCACGTGAAACCTGGCAGAAGAGAATTAGCTCTCTATAATCACGGCATTGCTAACAACCTCTCAGTATCTAACAAGAAAACACTCAATATCCTCACAGGATTTGGGCTCCTCTCTCTTCTCAAAAAGCCTCTTTCCTCTCGCAGCCAGCGATACAACATCCTCCTCTTGTTCATGCTCAGCGGAGTGTGTGAAACCAGAGCAGCGTAACCATGTGTGAAGGCCCGTACCGTGGAAGAAAGTTGTATGATTTACCACTTGAGTCGCTGATACGCGTCAACTGTTGCAGTCAGGAGAGAGTTGGAGGGTTTAGCCAGTCAAATCTTACAGCAGCACTTAAAGTGAAGAGGATCAGAGTAATTGTTTCGCTTCTTCGTTGTGTCATGGATGAGGCCAATTTCCCGCCACTTCAGTCCATTTTTTTTTTTTACTCCATCATCATGCATCAGCATGACTCAGTGCACAGCCAGTCTGCTCTTTCATAGAAACACCTGTAGGGGGGGGGCTGAATATTCAGCAGTCTTCAGTGTCACAAGGTCCATATGGTGCTCAGGAAACATTTCTCATTATTATCAATGTTGAAGAAAGTTCTGCTGATTAATACTTTTCGGAAACCGTAATTGGAAAAAAAAAATCCAGTATTCTGTGATGAATAGAAAGTTCAGAAACACAGCATTTATTTAAAATGGAAATGTTTTGTAACATTAAATGCCTTGACTGTCACATCTGCTCAATTTAAAGGGGGGGTACAATGGTGTTTCATGTATTCAGAGTTGTTTACAGTGTTAAAGAGATGGATTCTCATGCTAATAATGGCCAAAGTTTGAAAAGTTATTTTGAACGAATAACAGAGAATTTCTGTGCTGAAAATCATACTTCCGGGTGGCAACACGTTTCGGCTGTTTTTTTTCTATCGTAGATCTAATGACGTAGACCAGAGTGGAACTCCTTATATGAGCATTGCTCTCGGAAAAGCGCGTTCACGCACACGTCGACCAGAGGAGAGAAAGACCCTCTTATATAGCCTACTGTCTATGGAAAGACCCAAGCGCATATCGACGCGCTACTACCGGAAATCATCATCATCAGCGCTAAATAGGAATGGTTGATGTCAAGAATGTCTCCAAAAAAGTGTGTTTTGGGATGTGAGGGAAAGTTTACCTTGTTCAGCTTCCCAAAGAACCCAGTGTTACTGGAACAGTGGATGCAGTTTGTATTTCCGGGACAGCAAAGGAGTGTGGCAAGGTCATCTAAGTGACGAATGTTTTATTAACAATGTCGTCGCTGGATTTGCAAACCGGTTGCAATTAAAACCTGGCGCGGTCCCGGTGATAAAGCACCCCATTCATGTAAAGCCGCGTTTCCACCGCGAGAACTTTCCCCAGGAACTAGGAACTTTGGGCTGGTACTCGGTGTGTTTACACCGCAGGAACCAGGGTCTAAATGAAGTTCCGGGTAAATATTTCCCCCCTCCGAAAGTCCCTGCTGGCGAGGTAGTACTTTTTCAAAGTTCAGGAACTTTCGGGGGTGGGACTTGTGCGCTGAACGTGCTGGTTGTGTTCACGCCGCATATTGACTGGAGGACTCCAAGCAGCATTCTATTTTAACCGGCATTTTTAAAAATCTATTGCGGTTAGTGGCTTCATGCATTAAGAGTTGTCTGTCTGCAAATATGGAATTTAATTATAAAAAAACACTGGACCGACGACGAGGTTCAGGCTTTATTACGCGTATTTGTGTAACAGGAAATTTTCTGCGCGTTCGTCCCAGCCGTCTCACATTCAATGTCCGCAATACATCACAAACAACTGCAGCACAGTTTGAATCTCCTCCATACTAATTATAAATGTGGCGCTCAAAACTGATTACTGTGTGTCGCAGACTGGGAGGAGCAGTCGCGCGCAGTTTATCATCTTCCCGGTACTTTAGACCGCGGTGTAAACGCAGAAAGCAACCGGTCTGGGGCAAAAAAAGTTCCTGGGAAAAAAGTTCCTGGGACAAATTGTTCCGGGTAATTTCGGTGGAAACGCGGCTTAAGTACAACGGTATCACGCGCTCCCGCTTGACTCTATAGCTCCGCCCACGCCCAGAATCAAGGACCTCGGCTTTTTCCGGATAGAATCGGAAAGCTGTATTTTTATTTTATAAATATGATGAAACTAAAGACTTTTTGGAGATATGAAGGACGCACTATTACTCTATAGGTACTCAAGATTAACATGAGATTGACTGAAACTAAGTATTTTACCCCCCTTTAATGCGTCCTTGCTGAATGTTCATTTCTTTTTTAATTTCTCTGTTCTTTGATGAATAAAAAGTTCAGAAGCATGGCATTTATTTTAAATGGACATATTTTCTAACATTATAAATATTAGAAATGTCACATTTTGATTAATTCAATCACCCTTTTATTCAGCATCCTTGAAAAAAAATCTGGCTGATCCCACACTTTTGAAGAGTAATGTATTTCTGAAATGTGCTTTAATGCAAGCAAACCTAAGCATATGTTAACATCAGATGACAGCAATGGAGCTAAAAGTAGAGGCTTCCATGGTTCTGGAGCCCCTTCCATGAGTTATGCTCATCCAAAACAAAATGGCAGCACTTACTCAAAAACCTGAGTGGAATATGCTGGCACTTTATGGTCCATTTAGTAAAAACAAAGAGGCTTTAATAGATTTATTATTCAACAGGAGTTTCAGCTTCTTGGTAAGTGTTCTCTAAATGGCATTCGTATGCACCAATGAATCTTCGTTTCTCATATCCAGATAAAAGCATCTCCATTCATAGCGTGATAATGATAATTCTAATAATAATACTCTCAGGCATTGTGAATTGGTTTTGTGATGATTTTCTGCGAATTGATATTCCAACTTTCATGCTGGAAATAATTTGAGGTTATTACTGTCATTGAGATGTGTTGCACAAAGCTTTCTCACTGTAAAAAATTATTCCCATGATTTGTTAACACAACAAATTTTCTTTTGTCAAATCAACTTAGATTCACTAAGGTTGTTCAGATAACAAAACATTTTTAGTTTAGGTTGATTAAACTAATGGCTTGACGGCAATGCACTGATATAAAATAAAAACATTAGTTGATTCTACTAATAGAGATAGTTCACAAGACCTCTGAGTCTTCATTTTCCCTGCGCATGCGCCGAACGACCGGGAGTAAACAACACAGAGACGGCACTTGAATGCGAAGGCGCGATTTTCTTCTCAGCCTCTTCAGAAGCAAGGAAAGACGGTTTATGGTAAGTAATTTTTAAATTCAATGTCTTATAGGCTGTTTTTGTCTAAGGGTAATTACATTTATTTCATAGAAAATCAGAAGATGGTTTAAATTAATCTATAAGTAATAATTTCCCCTCAGAAATTCCAGAAGTTTCCAGTAGATAACTAGTAGAGGTAAAATAGTGTTTCTTATGTCATCTTTAACGTTACAGTTTAGTAAGGCTGTTAGTGAAGCGTTTCAACCTTCAAATAATCCCGATAAATAATAATATTTTAGTCATTTTTCATTTTCCCCGTGATTAAACACGAATGCGTAACGTTATTGCCCATTTTAAAGTAATAGCAGCTAACGTTAATAATGCATTCAGGTTGAACGGCAATAAGTCGCCTTATAGAGATTGTAACGTTACTGTTATACTTATGCTTCTGAAGCAATAAGTGTTCAAATTAATCTTTTTTTGTGATATTTCAGACTTGTTAAGCTTATGGACATGTTTGCCACACGACGTAACAGTTAACTTGGATCACACCAGAACGGGAAGACGCCATTTTCTTCACAGCTGGGCTGTTTATGGTAAGTAATGTTCATTTTAAAATTCAATATGTCTCTGTCTCAACTGGTTTAGTCTAAGATTAAATAAGTTATTACCCTTCTAGGCTGTCGAGGTCTGGTATTGTTAAAAAAAAAAAAATCGCTTCATCTAAATGGCATGAGACTTTACCAACGTTATACTTGCTATACTTCAGTACAGTAAAAGTGCTACAGTTTGTTATCATAGTAATTTTATAGTAAATCAAAAAGCAATGAATGGTAAATGAGCCAAGAGCAGAAATTTCATATAATTGTAAGTGTTTGTTTTCCACCAGGTGGCAGAAATAGTCCATGTTATTTGCATGAATGAAAATGAGTAATGGGGATCTTATTTAAAGTGAATTTTACTCCACAACTGTACAGTTAAATAATATAAGTTAAAGGTGGAATAGGTCATCTGGGAAATGCTAACTTTAGCCTGCTAGCTTTGAAAACATAGATCCCCCCTCCTTGCAAATCATGTCCAAACCCACGCCTACTCCAAAACCATGAACAAAGCAGAAGCGAGTCGTATGGAAGTAAAATAATGGCAAATGTTTTTGAAATAAAAAAGCCTGTTGAATTGCACTACTTGAAAAAAATTGCATTGCATTAACCATGCTTGCATTTTAATGCATTGCATTTTTATGGGCTGAAATTCAACATGGTTGTATATTTAAGCTGTGAATATTTCATTTCAAACACATTTTCATTAATACAAATTAAATAATAATAATAATAATCCATATTCACCTTTTATATTTCACTTCCAAAATATTCAAACTGTTTAAAAATACAACCTATAATATTCAACAGGCAATTTTTGGTCCACTTTATTTACAAATTCGCTTCCACAAATTCAGTGGTTCAAATTCGACAGTAAATTCAACATTGACATCCAGGAACTGCAGGAAAAGTAGTATATTACCGAGCATAATCTCCATTTGCTGTTAATCAACCTCACCAGCAGGGGGTGCAAGCGTGTGTTGTTGACGAAGACCAGAGCAACAGTTAGAGCAAGCCATTCATTCATAAAAACTGATTTATAGAAATGTAAGTGTATTTGTGATTATTATGAGGACTGTTTTTATGTTTAATTCAGTGTCTTCACGGTCCCTGTGTAGCCTACATGCATCTTTCTCTACCGTGAACGAGATTATAATGTTATTCCCCGATGCTGATGTACAGAACGAATGTTACATTTGAGGTAGACATATATTTCTCTTGGTTGTTTAGTTGCCTTAACTTTATATCGTGGCGATGTGTTGCAGGCTACTGGGTTTCCCTCAATAATTCAGGATTGCTGGACATATAAAACGCTTAGCTTAATGGACTAATACAGTGATATAAAAGACCAAACTCGCACTTTATTGAGAAGGCTGTACTATATGGCTACAGGCAAACAGACTCAGAATATGAACTTAACACGCAAAGTTTCACGCTAAGCGTTTCCCAGTGATATACTGGTTATAAGTTGGCTTGACGTTGGACATTCGCGCATTTAGGGACCGTCTCTAAAGTTACGTACGACATTGGTATACACGTTTCTAACTTCAATAGCAAACTTCTATTTATTTGAATAAATATAAATAAATGAAAAAGGTGTACATCATGCTTGACACCTACATGAACACTTTAGAGTTGGTTTATGACTGCAAGTCATTCTCTTCCAATGCTATTGAAGTTAGAAACGTGTATACCGATGTCGTGTAACTTTAGAGACGGCCCCTAAATGCGCGAATGTCCAACGTCAAGCCAACTTTATAACCAGTATATCACTGGGAAACGCTTGGTGTGAAATTTTGTGCATATTCTGATTCTGCTTGCCTGTAGCCAAATAATACAGCCTTCTCAATAAGGTGCGAGTTTGGACTTTTATATCACTGTATTCGTCTATTAAAGGACAATTCCGGCGAAAAATTAACCTAGGGGTAATTAACACATGGTTACCGAGTCGATCGTTCTCTGGGATGTGTTTTCATGATAATCGAATGTAAAGAGTTTTATCTCTAAAAACAGATTAGCTTATAACGCTAGTATATGGGGCATCGAATATAAGTAAAAAGAAGTCGCTAGTTAATACCACTAACAAGGCTCAAAATAGCCTCACACTAACACGGTAGCACATAATGCTACATGCAAACCGAAGCATTGAGAACTTTGTAAGCGTACAGACAGTTTAATAAGAAGATACTTTATAAAGACAGTATATTACGTTTATACAGGCAGGAGCCATCTTTGGAAAACAGTCTCGACCAGTCAAGCCACGAACGTCGTGCTAGTCGATAGGTTTAAGTCACAGTTCAGCTCACGTAGCACACCGTTCGTGGCTCAACTGGTCGAGACTGTTTTCCAAAGATGGCTCCTGCCTGTATACGCGATGTGTACTGTCTTTATAAAGTATCTTCTTATTAAACTGTCTGTACACTTACAAAGTTCTAAATGCTTCGGTTTGCATGTAGGGACCCTCATTATGCTACAGTGTTAGTGTGAGGCTATTTTGAGCCTTGTTAGTGGTATTAACTAGCGACTTCTTTTTACTTATATTCGATGCCCCATATACTAGCGTTATAAGCTAATCTGTTTTTAGAGATAAAACTCTTTACATTCGATTTTTATGAAAACGCATCCCAGAGAACCATCGACTCGGTAACCATGTGTTAATTACCACTAGGTTCATTTAGCACCGGAATTGTCCTTTAAGCTAAGCGTTTTATATGTCCAGCAATCCTGAATTATTGAGGGAAACCCAGTAGCCTGCAACACATCGCCGCGATATAAAGTTAAGGCAACTAAACAACCAAGAGAAATATATGTCTACCTCAAATGTAACATTCGTTCTGTACATCAGCATCGGGGAATAACATTATAATCTCGTTCACGGTAGAGAAAGATGCATGTAGGCTACACAGGGACCGTGAAGACACTGAATTAAACATAAAAACAGTCCTCATAATAATCACAAATACACTTACATTTCTATAAATCAGTTTTTATGAATGAATGGCTTGCTCTAACTGTTGCTCTGGTCTTCGTCAACAACACACGCTTGCACCCCCTGCTGGTGAGGTTGATTAACAGCAGATGGAGATTATGCTCGGTAATATACTACTTTTCCTGCAGTTCCTGGATGTCAATGTTGAATTTACTGTCGAATTTGTGGAAGTGAATTTGTAAAACGAAATAAAATGGACTGAAAATTGCCTGTTGAATATTATAGGTTGTATTTTTAAACAGTTTGAATATTTTGGAAGTGAACTATGAAAGGTGAATCTAGATTATTGAATTTTTATTAATGAAAATGTGTTCATTTTCCGATGGAAAATGAAAAGTTGCGATTTTCTAGGCCGTTATGGCTAGGAACTATACTCTTCATTTGCAACTTTTCATTTTCCGTCGGTCTTAGTACACGATGTAACTACAGAAGAGTCAAGGTTTAAAGGGATAGTTCACTTTGAAATAAATTTTTGATATGTTTTAGCTTACCTCAAGGGCATTTTTATATGTCTTTAAAAATGTCTTTGTTTCCACAGTATTTTCAATTTTGATATTTTTAGGTCAAACCGTTGTTGTCTGACAATCATATCATGCAGGTCTATGGGGTCCACCTCAAAGAGCATGCACAGAGAAGTCCAAATTAAACATGATTTAATGACTCGTAAATGTAAGTACACATTGATGGCCTAAGACACGAAACGAGCCGTTTGTGTGAGAAAACTAACAGTATTTATATCGTTTTTACCTCTTGTAACACAGCCACGTCCAAAGTGATCTGAGGGCGCGAGTGCATCCTGGTGTGTGACGTGTGCGCAGACTGGTGCATAGATGTTTACACTAGATGCCGCCTTGGCTACGGCAGTTCATTTGAACGAATGTCTTTAATGCGGCATCTAGTGTATATATATCTATGCATCAGTTTGCGTACACGTCACACAGAAGGACGTGACTGTGATTACAAGAGGTAAAAACGATATAAATACTGTTAGTTTTCTCACACAAACGGCTCGTTTCGTGTCTTAGGCCATCAATGTGTACTTACAATTACGAGTCATTAAGTCATGTTTAATTTGGACTTCTCTGTGCATGCTCTTTGAGGTGGACCCCATAGACCTGCATTATATGACTGACAGACAAGAACGGTTTGACCTAAAAAGATCAAAATTGAAAATACTGTGGAAACAAAGACACCTATATCTTGGATGCCCTTGAGGTAAGCTAAAACATATCAAAAATTAATTTCAAAGTGAACTATCCCTTTAAATAAGAAAAATATCAAAACTCTTTGGTAATTTTTTTGAGAGAGATGCTAACGGTCTAATCAGAATCAATTATCTATGCTAAGCTATGCTAAAAGTGATAATGCCAGACCTGGAGATCGTCTGAATGGATTCGAAAACGGTAAAACTGTTTAACTCTAGGGGAGTTGGAAAATGACCCTATTTCAAAAAAAGTGGAGTGTTCCTTTAACACTCATTCATTGTTACCTACAAATGCTTTGTAAATTTGTAATTTTGTGATTCATAATAATTTCCTTTTTCTCTTATTAGCCAACTGATGAGGAAGAGGTGGTGAAGGGGATGTTGGACTCTTGGTGGTCACAGAGGAGAACACTGCAAACCTCCTCCCAAAGGAAATAATTGATGTGGCTGTGGTGTTAGAGGAGGACATTGTGCTTGATGGCTTAAAATAATATTAAAAAGGATATTAAAGGAGAATATTTCTCAAACAGCAGTAAAAGGGTTAGTTTACCCAAAAATTAAAATTGTCATTACTCACCCTCATGTCGTTCCAAACCTGAAAGACATTCATTTGTCTTTGGAACACAAATTAAGATATTTTTAATGAAATCTGTCAACTACCACTGTCAAGCCCCAGAAAGGTAATAAAGACATCATTGAAGTAATCCATGTGACTCCAGTGGATTAACCTCAAGTTTATGAAGTGGCGCGAGTGCTTTGTTTGCTCAAAAAAATATATTTATTTACAAAATATTAATCTATCAATCTCCAACGCACGTTCAAGTTTTTTTTGTGCAAACAAAGCACTCGCGTCACTTCATAAACTTGAGGTTAATCCACTGGAGTCACATGGATTACTTCAATGATGTCTTTATTACCTTTCTGGGGCTTGAAAGTGGTAGTTGCATAAACTGTCAATGGATTGACAAAAAGCTCTCAGATTTCATAAAAAATATCTTAATTTGTGTTCCAAAGATAAATGAATTTCTTTCAGGTTTGGAACGACATGAGGGTGAGTAATGACAATTTTAATTTTTGGGTGAAATAACCCTTTAAAACTAACCCTGCGAAGCAGGTTTCTTCATCTATTCCAGATTTTTAAAGGCTTATACCAATTTATAACATTTTATAATGAAAGGGTTAGTTCACCCAAAAATGAAAATTCTGTCAGTAATTACTCACCATCATGTTGTTCCAACCCCGTAAGACTTTCGTTCATCTTCGGAACACAAATTAAGATATGTTTGATTAAATCTGAGAGCTGTCTCACTCCTCCATAGGCTTCTTAAGGGATTGAAACTTGCCAGCCCAGAAAGTTATTAAAAACATCATTAAAATAGTCCAAGTGGCTCAACCATGTGTTTATCAAGCGACGAGAATACTTTTTGTGCGCAAAAATAGGGATGGGCATTTTTGTCATTTTCTCATTTCGATCATCAACAGGTCTCAAAAACGAGTAATTAGGGGGGCGGGGCTTGTGCGGGGGGCATGGTGTGTCCGTCATGAAAATGTTAGGAAATGTTACATGTAAGACTGTTACGATAATTAATGTTGACAAATAAAAATATGACATTAAACATGAAAACATGAACGCATGACTAGAAAAAATAACACTATGATGCATCAATGTTTTCGAAAAAGAAACATCTAAAAGGAATAGCTGCTTGAGGTAAAGCTAAAGAGTAAATGATAGTAAACTGAAGCACGTTCTACGACAACCTATGAGATTAATAATCAGATATCCTAGATACAGAACATAAACGTAACATTACAACTTGCATGAACAAAAGGACGCGAATGCGCATGTTAACTAGTTTTTTACAGTCAGTGGTTTGATAGGGAAATTTTGGATGCGCTATTCCCTTAACAGCGCGCTGATACACGAGCAACTAAAGCAGAGA
>JARPMJ010009485.1:0-26654 GCA_033366665.1 Phoxinus dragarum
CGTTGTTCCGTGAGAGTCTGTCTGGGCCTACGTTCAGGTGGCCCGGCACATGCATTGCTCTCAGCGAGCGCAGGTTGTGCTGGGCCCATACCAGGATGCGTTCCGTCAGCCTGAAGAGGTTCCGGGATCTCACGCCACCCTGGCGGTTTATATAGGCTACTACAGACGTGTTGTCCGAACGGACCAGGACGTGGTGCCCTTTTATCCGAGGACGAAAGCGTCTCAGCGCAAAGTCCACCGCCATCATTTCCAGGCAGTTTTTGCATGCGCAGCAGGCCCAACTGTAGTACTGTTGAGGCTGAGGCCATGAGGGCCTAGCATTTTTTGAAATCTCTTGAGCGGCACTATATGACCGCTGCGGAAGGATTTCGCCACTTGCAGGATGTTTCGCCTGCGCTGTGATGACAGCCGCGCTGTCATAGGACAGTGAGTTCAGATCCAGTCCTAAAAAGGAGACCCTTTGACTGGGAAACAGTGAACTTTTCTCCCAATTGACTCTCAGACCTAAGCACTCGAGGTGATTGAGTATTAGGGTCTTGTGGCGAGCGAGTTCTGAAGGTGATTGAGCTAGAATCAGCCAATCGTCCAAAATAATTCAGCCTCGGAGTCTCAGGGGTGCCAGCGCCGCGTCCATGCACACTGTAAATGTACGAGGTGCTAGGGACAGGCCGAATGGCAGGACTGTGTACTGATATGCCCGGCCCCCTCGAAGGCGAATCTCAAAAATCGCCTGTGACGTGACGCAATTTGTATGTGAAAATACGCGTCTTTCAGATCTATTGCCATAAACCAGTCTCCTCGGCGAATCTGCGCGGGGATTTTTCTGGTCGTCAGCATTCTGAACTTTCGCTTTGTTAGCGCTTTGTTCAGATGCCTCAGATCTAAAATGGGTCTGAGACCCCCGTCTTTCTTCGGTACCAGAAAATATCTGCTGTACAGACCCCCTTCGCTCTGAGCTTGAGATAAAGGCTCTATGGCCCCTTTGCTCAATAGCTTCGCTATTTCGGCTCGAAGTAGATGTGCTACTTCTGTTTTTACCGTGGTTTCGACTCTCGCCGTGTAACGGGAGGGCGTCGATAAAACTGTAGCGAATAGCCTCTTTTTATAGTCTCTAGCACCCATTCTGAGACCCCGGGAAGTCTTTCCCATGCATCTGCACGCGTGACTAGGGGTTGAATGTAATCTGGGCCCTGGTCGCGAAATGGCGGCGACACGAGAGCAACCGTGTGCTGTAACATGGACGCCGTGGCGTCTGAGGCGGGGGGCATGTTTAACACAGTGTGCATCCCGCGCGCGCTCGGCTCTCTGAGTTGAGAGAGAGCGCGCGGGGCGAGCCCCGTAGGGCTCGTTATGTTTGTGAATAAATGTGGCGCGTGGTAGCGGGCACATTTATAACACCGGGGATACTGTGTTTTTGAACTGACTGACCGTGCGTTGGTTTCGTTTTTACAGAAAACCGCGGGACGTGCAGTGTGTAGTGGTTGTGGGCACTGGATAGTGGGCACGCTCACTACATGTGATGCACAATCAACATGAATCGATTTCTTTTGTGCAGACCCTGTGTTGTACGGGGCTGTGCTTGCACGGGTTGAAAAACCGGGCTCTGGTCGCGAAATGGTGGCGACACGAGAGCAGTCGTGTGCTGTAACATGGGCGCCATTGCAGCGTGATGCGGGGGCGCGCTTAATCGAGCGGGCAGCCCGCGCGCGCTCAGCTCTCTCAGCTGAGAGAGAGAGCGCGCGGTGCAAGCCCCGTACGGCTCGACATGTTTGAGAATAAATGTGGGTGCGTGAACGCGGGTACATTTATAGCACTGGGAGTACTGTCTATTAGAACTGACTGACCGTGCATCGGTTTCGTTTCATAGAAACCGGTGACATGTAGCTTGTAGTGATTGTGGGCACCTGAAAGCGGGCACGCTCACTACATGTGATGCACAATCGACATGAGTCGATTTTATGTGTGCAAGCCCTGTATTGTGTAGGGCTGTGCTTGTGTGTACGAATGGGCACTGGGTCGTGGGCATTACGGATACACACATCACACCATCGGCCGTGGCCGGGACACCAGAAAATACATTTTCAGATTTACCTGGGGCGTCGTGAAAACGGCGTTTGTGTGCAGGCAAACGGGCATTGATGCCGATTTGGTGACTGCAGAATACACTGGCACGGTCGCGTATGTTGGGACTGTGCGAGCGAGACATTTTAGTGAAATCCGGCCGCGGCGGGATTTTAACACTGTAGCTTTCCTCGAAGCAGAAAGTGCGCATCCTGGCTGAAAACGGGGCTTTCCGGGACTCCGCGATTTCTTCGTGAATTCAGGAAGAAAAAGGCGCGGGTCGTGAGGACGGTAACATACGTTCCTCTGCAGAAAAACAGCCATCCAGCCGGTAAGCGCATCGATGCTGGTCTTTCTTCGTCGACGCTCACGAGCGGCGGGGGAGGGGAGATCCTCGGAGCTCGCCCATCCCTCGCTACCCGAAGCGAGAAGCGAACAGCAGTCGTCATCCCCCTCAGATACGGCTTGCTGGTCATCGTCCATGACGGACAAGGCGGCAGGCTGCGGCCGTTGTCCGTCGGAGAGCGACTCCAACGACGCGGTGAGAGGAGCTAGCGGCGGCGGCGAGCTCCCTCGTGGAGGGAGGTTCCGGGACCCGCTGAGCGCGGCGCTTTTTACGGCGCGGCGCTACAGGGGGTGGAAGAGCAGCTTCCGTGAAAGATGCAAGGCGAGTCCGCAGAGTCGCGATGGGCATCATGTCAGAAGCTTTTATTTTTGACAAATATCCTTTTAAACTACAATCAATATTAAGTGGATAGAGCTGAGATTCGAACTGCTGACCGCTTGTAGCTCCGCGACGCACGTTGAAGCGTTGACCGCGCAGCTATCGTCTGAACGCTATTTAACGAGCTTGAGCTTAACCTCTTATGCTTACGCTAAGCCTCATTAATGTAGGGCTGCAACAACGAATCGATAAAATCGATAAAAATCGATTATTAAAATAGTTGGCAACGAATTTCATTATCGATTCGTTGTGTCGCACGACACGGAGATGTAAAAAAAATTGTGCGTATATTCTGTGCTATTGTTAAGCCCCACAAAAGGGACAAAAACATTATAAAGCATCATAAAGTTGTCGTGCACTATATATAAGTGTTCTGAAGCCATTATATAGTATAATGCGAGATAGAAATGAATATTTAAGTCATTCAATTCAAGATCACGTACACTTTTCCCTCCGCTGCGGCTGTCAGTCATTCTCCATCCAGCATCAAACAGCGCGTCGCGTTCGGTTACGAGTCAACACGATGAAAAACTCTCCAAGATGATTTAATGTTACTATAATTATACTTGATCTATGGTTTTGCATTAAACAACTTTATCTTGCTGGACTTTATTGCTGTACCTGTCACAACACTACAGTAGCCTAGAGTCAGAGCACTATAACTGTTCTTCACGCGCACAGTAACTGACATTTAAAACTGTTAAAAGAAAAAGCTTAATAAACTATTGCATAGATAGATACTGTATAATACACTACGCATCAATATGTCTTTCCTTTGTGATTTGAACTTTTCAATGTGGACTCGACGCGCTGCGCGCTGTGACTCGTGTTGCTTCAACCGCATCATTCTGCGCTCGCGATGCGCATAAGCGCTGTGTGCCGCACTGTATTGGGCCCTTTCATATCATAATACAGCGACGCAATGAACGATTATTAATAGCCTTTCTAGTTCTGTACTATCCATCATGTTGCTGCCTCATTAAACCGCTGTGCTATACATTTAAAACATGTCTCAATTTATAGTAGGCTATAAAATAATTAATCTTTTTGATTTTTGTTATCTTGTTTTTCATTAATGTATTTTACAACAATACAAAGAGCAATGTGTAATGTTTTACCAGATTTAGTGTTACACTTATTCTCATATTTGTTCCCCACTAAATGTTTTTTTGTGCACTTGTGATTTTTCTAGACTAAATTTTACTGCTTAATTATCCACTATTCTAGTTTATAATAGCATTTTTTGTCATAGATTATGGTCATATTTTTTTTGATTTGTTGTTTGTCTTTGTAATAAAGTTGTCTGTATTAAGTAGATTGTGTTTAACACACAAATAATGATTATCAGTTCAACACACATAGTTATAGAAATTCTACTTGATTTAAAAAAAAAATTGCCCTGGTATCGGATTGGTATCGGTCGATACTCAGAATTTTTGGTATCGGATCGGATCGGTTCTGAAAAAATGGTATTGGTGCATCCCTATCAAGGAGCGACCTGTTTCCACGACCACTTTCTGAAGATTTTTTTGCACTGTAAATTTGCACTGTCAGTTCTGTTTTTGAATAAAGGGTTGGGAATGAATGCCCCCCCCCCGATTAATCGATTAATCGAAAAAATAATCGACAGATTAATCGATTATTAAAATAATCGTTAGTTGCAGCCCTACATTAATGTGACATTTTTCTATTGCAATGTTTTATGTTGAAATGTTTTCTTTATTTATTAAAGGAAATGATGCATAACAACCTACTGTACACCTATTTAAGAAAAATTAAGATTTTCTAACCCATAAATGCTTAAACAACTGCCTGCAGTGTTGCCAGATTGGGCGGGTTTCCCGCCCGATTGGGCAGTTTTGAATTTGATTGTGCGGGTAAAAAAGGGTTTGGGCGGGTGGACAAAATTTGGCTGGTTTGGGGTCAGTTCGGCGGTTTTCAAACATCTACATTTTAAAAGTAGTCTGTTACTTCTTTAGTAACAGCGTGCGCGGCGGTGTGCAGTGCGCGGCTTCTGTAGTAACAGCGTGCGCGGCGGTGTGCAGTGCGCGGCTTCTGTAGTAACAGCGTGCGCGGCGGTGTGCAGTGCGCGGCTTCTGTAGTAACAGCGTGCGCGGCGGTGTGCAGTGCGCGGCTTCTTTAGTAACAGCGCGCGCGGCGGTGTGCAGTGCGCGGCTTCTGTAGTAACAGCGTGCGCGGCGGTGTGCAGTGCGCGGCTTCTGTAGTAACAGCGTGCGCGGCGGTGTGCAGTGCGCGGCTTCTGTAGTAACAGCGTGCGCGGGCGGGTGTGCAGTGCGCGGCTTCTTTAGTAACAGCGCGCGCGGCGGTGTGGCAGTGCGCGGCTTCTTTAGTAACAGCGTGCGCGGCGGTGTGCAGTGCGCGGCTTCTTTAGTAACAGCGAGCGCGGCGGTGTGCAGTGCGCGGCTTCTTTAGTAACAGCGTGCGCGGCGGTGTGCAGTGCGCGGCTTCTTTAGTAACAGCGCGCGCGGCGGTGTGCAGTGCGCGGCTTCTGTAGTAACAGCGCGCGCGGCGGTGTGCAGTGCGCGGCTTCTGTAGTAACAGCGTGCGCGGCGGTGTGCAGTGCGCGGCTTCTTTAGTAACAGCGCGCGCGGCGGTGTGCAGTGCGCGGCTTTTTTAGTAACAGCGTGCGCGGCGGTGTGCAGTGCGCGGCTTCTTTAGTAACAGCGAGCGCGGCGGTGTGCAGTGCGCGGCTTCTTTAGTAACAGCGCGCGCGGCGGTGTGCAGTGCGCGGCTTCTGTAGTAACAGCGCGCGCGGCGGTGTGCAGTGCGCGGCTTCTTTAGTAACAGCGCGCGCGGCGGTGTGCAGTGCGCGGCTTCTGTAGTAACAGCGCGCGCGGCGGTGTGCAGTGCGCGGCTTCTTTAGTAACAGCGCGCGCGGCGGTGTGCAGTGCGCGGCTTCTTTAGTAACAGCGCGCGCGGCGGTGTGCAGTGCGCGGCTTCTGTAGTAACAGCGTGCGCGGCGGTGTGCAGTGCGCGGCTTCTTTAGTAACAGCGTGCGCGGCGGTGTGCAGTGCGCGGCTTCTTTAGTAACAGCGTGCGCGGCGGTGTGCAGTGCGCGGCTTCTGTAGTAACAGCGTGCGCGGCGGTGTGCAGTGCGCGGCTTCTTTAGTAACAGCGCGCCGCGGCGGTGTGCAGTGCGCGGCTTCTGTAGTAACAGCGCGCGCGGCGGTGTGCAGTGCGCGGCTTCTTTAGTAACAGCGCGCGCGGCGGTGTGCAGTGCGCGGCTTCTTTAGTAACAGCGTGCGCGGCGGTGTGCAGTGCGCGGCTTCTTTAGTAACAGCGTGCGCGGCTCCGCACCCGAAGATGCACGACTCGTGGCCGAGCATGTACATCTCACCGCACCGGCACCAGTTCTTGCGTCTAAATCAGTTGCTTACATTAACTACATGAGCCTACAATAGCAGACTTAAGCCCTTTACATAAAAATAAATGGCCATGTTTTATAAAAAGGTTCACAAAACGAAATAATTTTTTTAGAAATTATGTAAGATAACGTTAATTTAGTTGTAGGTTACGTTCTCATATCCATTTTTTTCTAATGTCAAAAGGAATAATCTGGTTTACTGCTCTGCACGATTCTTTTGTAGTGTGGGTTTAGTGCAGCCTACTAAAGTGTTGGACTATAACAAACATTCACGAGTGTACTTCTTCTCACCGCTGATTCGGATGGGTTAGAGGACGATTACACCGAGTCGCACGCTGTCGTGTCAGAGAATAGCCTAGCACACAGACGAGCGTGAAATGCCTCGTCCATTAGGGAGGCGCGCGCGCAGCGGAGGCTCGCAAACCCATAGACCGCGCAAACCTAGCTAAGGCAGGGCTACAGAGCCCGCGCTTCTAACAGCAGTTCCGCAGTACATTCATTAATTTGCACATGAGTATTATCTATTCTTATACCGTGTATTCTCCGTGTAAATTCGTACACCGAACCGTGACGCCGTTTAAATATACGTTTAAACAGCATGTAGCCTTCAATGCTTATATCTTACCTATGGTTACCGTCATAAATAATAAAGTCATTGAATTGAATAAAAAATATGTTTTTCCAAATAGTTAAATAAAATAGAAAAATAGTTCCAAAAGATTTTGCTGTGGTACAGAAATTGGTACCGAGACCGTAAAAGGTATCGGTACCGGCTACTGTAATTTTGGTATCGTGACATCTCTAATTACCTCAATAATTTAAGGTCATTCCTATTTTATTTGTGTACATTTTAATTATTAACATTAAAAGCACACTCTTTTTACGACTAAAATAACAGTAAAGGGTAAAAAAAATGAATTCCCAAAAATTTAAACGGAAAAAAACGGAATTTGGGAAAAAAATGAATGTGTTCCCTGTCGGAAAACAAATGGATAATTCGGTAAAATTAAAAGGCGGCATAATGGCAACATATTTAATATATTCTTAGTATATAAGACTGTCAATAAACTAATTTCTTGTTGTTTTATATTTTATGTGTTCATTATTTATTTAGTTGGATTTTAGTTGTTTTCAAAAGTAGTGATCTGCATGATGTCTGCTGCCTTTGGGCTCAGTGGTGATGAATTTAAATGTAAAATAAAGACGTGTTATGGTACAGTGTGATGTAACTGTGTTTTCTGGAAGGGAGTTTTCCCTTTTCTGTGTTTTCTAAAGAACTAAATATTTTTTATTATCTGTGAAAGTTGATAGACATACACAACAGTTTCAGGTTATGTAGTTAGGCTACATCTGTTCTGTTCATGATGAAATTCTGTTCGGTACCAAATGTTTTAACAATACACTTATTTTTAACAAAGCAAACCCCCTTATTTTCCTCTTCTAATTTTACAGTCAAGTTAATAAATATAGCCTATATAGCTTCATTGGAAATACATGACACTTTACATGTTAATTTCCGTAAAGTTTCTGATGTCAGATCACGAGGGAGTGTCACAGAGAGGGAAATATGCATAGACAGTAAATAAGATGGACACAGCGACCCCATAGATTTCAACGGAGAGAAGTGAAGCCCGATTTGAAGCACTCACTTCCTGATCGCCAGGCGAACTGTGCAGGCTCTAACTGAGCTTGACGACGTAGATGTGACGTGGGTCTTCTAGTAGCTGTGCCGAGGGAAATCTGAATCATTCCCTTCCGAATCTCGCAGAGACGGAGAGCGTGATTATTAGTTGTCAATGAGCTAGCAAGCATGAGCAACTTCATCACTCTCTATGGGCTTCTCTCTTGACTTTATGCCTCCACGTCCCCCCGATTGCTTGCGAGCTTCTCCGCCGGTCCATACGGTAATTTCTCTACAGTGCGACAGAGAGTCGCGTGGTATGACGCAATCGTTAGCCTATTTTTACAAAAACGGCTTCTACGAAGTCATAACGTAAGATACAAAGTAATGGAGCCTTTTATACATTGTCGTGTTTCTTTAGAAATAAATAATGGACAAATGGAGTCTGTGGACGCTTCAGATGTAAAGTTATTCGCTGTCAAAGTGACGCAAAAATGAATGGGAGTCAATGGAATGCTAACAGCAGGTGAAGTTCTGCTACAATGGCGGCGCCCGCGGAGGCTTCAGTTTCCGGCGGATGGATTACCCCCTTGGAAATATGGCTCTTTATACTACAGGGCCGGTGAATGCTTGAATCTGATTGGTTGACGAACGTTCTACGGTGTGCATTATTTTCAGGGAACCGCACGGCTAAAGTAGTTCCGGCAGGTCTCGACCGCATTACAGTTCCATATCACTGCGCGTAAAATAGGATACAATTCATAACAAGAATAACCACGCAGCCCCATGCGCTCGATCTGCGACTTTCAATGTCTAACTTCACAATCAATGGAAACATACAGTTTAATTTAATAAATAAAGTATATAGTCCAATATATAATCAATAGAACATTACACTGAATATTTAAATAGATATGCACGGGTTTTCGCAATTATTGCAGATAATATAACAAATAAATAATTATTGATAGGCCTATACTTGTTAAAAGGGCTTTGAGTTTCATTTATTAGGCTAGTCGACTGTCAATAGAAAAAAAATAATGAACGAATTAATTAAAACGAATTGAATTAATAAATAAATAATAATATTGCCGCACATGCTTCTCTCTCTCTCATAATAACTATATTATAATCTGGGGACACACTGTAAGGCCGGTTATGAATGTAATTTGATATTATGACTGATCATCAGCGCGTTCAGTGTGTGTTCACAGCGGTGTTTAAATCTGCTGCGTTCACAGAGAATGGGTCAGTGGTTAAGTGTGTGTTTAGATGAGCAAGGAATTAGTCCTACATACAAGAGCGTTTTAAGGACAAAAACTTTACAAACGTCTTGAAATACATCATCTGAACAATATTTCGAGGTGTGGTAACTGCGGAATAATTGATTCCTTACATATGACATCTCTTTAACGACTTTATTTCCAGATTTCATCATCAGAGCCGGAGATCAGATATCAGTTATATTTTCCTTTCACTTTCGCTATCTAATCCAAATGTTTTCTTCTTTTCAGTTCAGTTTTCGTGTTTTCTATGATCTTATAAAGGCGCAACACGACATATAATAAAATAACACGTTATTAAATAGATTAAAATAACTTACCGTGACGATCCTTGAGGAGGGTTGTGACATTCAGCGTCTTTCTGCAAGACGTCACCGGTGCTGGTGAAGCATTGGGCTTGTTTGAGATGCGCCTTGCCTCGCCTGAAGTGTAGTGGAGAGTAGGCGGCTGCAGTGAGGGGAGGAGTGAAAAAAGCCCAGGCAAGCCAGACAGTTCTCTCTTCTCACAGTGGATCTGACACCTGTGAGATCAAAGATGGATATCGCGGGATTCACGCTCGTGCACAGTGTTGCTAATAAACTGGATGTAATTTAGGTTCTGTTGCTTAAATATGAAAATAAATATAATGAACAAGACACCCAAATCACTTGTTAGGCTATATAATCCCATTCCAAATACGTGTTTATCAATCTTTTTTTTTCTTTAATACATGTGTTTATATATATATATATATATATAAATTACATAATCACATAATCCATATAGAGATCGCACTGTCAGAGAGTTTGGGAATATTCACAGATCATTTATACACATAAAACATGATATCAGAGTTTTAATATCAAACATTTTAAAAGAGAACATTACATCATGGTTGTTTAAACCAATGAGCATTAAGCTGTTTCGTCAGCAAGTCGTTTCCCATCATGCTTTTGATCCGCGCAGTCGGTGGAGAGCAACTGCGCGCAACTGCAGAATCCGACAGGTGTGCCTTGCGCTCGCGAGAGATTTTTGACATACGTCAGCATGACATCAGAGCCAGGCGGAACGCAGTCGGACACATTTCTAACCGGCATGCATCTCGCGGTGATCACCGGTGATCGGTTCTGCGCAGATTTTGCTCATGTCAAACAAGCCTATTGAGTCCCCCAGTTCTCCAGACACCCCTCGCTGCAGCGCGATGACGTAGTGGATGAACCCCGTGTGTGTTGTGGCGACGTCATAAACGCATGCGCAGTACCGATCTCTGGGTTATAATATTCGTACACATTCAATGGAAAATGCAAAAATTATAACAGCATCAAGAAAATAAATATTGTCAGATGTAAAAAAAGAAAAGAAAAAAAGAGTGCTCTTTGTCTGGTAAGAGTTCCTTCTTTAATGCCTTAATTAAAAATAATAATAATAAGCCCTGATCACAGCAGTCAGATTGTCTTTCCTGAGCGATGCCTCACTAACATCATCATGGAGACAGTCTGAAGAAAGCCACATCTCCATCTTCTTTGACCACAGTCATGAGGATATGTCTCAGGATCTCAGCTGCTCAAAAACAGTGTGTTCAATATACAATACTAGTCAAATAATAGCATACATGTAACATGAGTTTAAATACACCTCTAGCACCTCATCAGCTTCCATTTCCAATTCTCCTAAAGAAAGAATTTATATTCACCAATACATCAATCGTGAAATATTTATGGAAAATGAAACTTGAAAATTTTATCATCAGTTGATATTTTAGTTAAAGTTATACGTGTCGTTTTCTGAGATTTCTTTCAGCATCTGATCTTAAATTATATTTAAAAACAACAAAAAACAGTGAACTACAGATTGCCTAGAAAGTATTTACTCCACACTGGGGGAACAAATAACCAACATAACATATACAAAACTATGCAAATGAACAGTATTAAAGAGAGGACAGAAAAAACTGCTACTTCTACTACTAATAAATGTTTTATTTATTGGAAGTACTTGCAAATAGGCTTACTTCACAGGATCATGTGTTCGCAGGAGCAAGCGCCACTATCTCCTTATTGCAGCCATGTCGGACTGGAAAATATTAATGTACATCACAGTCACCCTTTGAGAATATACCTTTCCCCCAAATTATTAGTTTTAATAATTTATGATAGCTCACCTCAGCAAAATCAAAGACACCTCCCATTACAACATAGTGCGTACTGTAACTTTTATAGTAAGTTACATCAACAGACATAAACAATAGTAATGAACTTATTATTAAATAAAACAATTCTTCATACCATCAACACAAACACTCCACAGTTATTTGAACAATTCTGCCTTGGAACACCCTGTTGAGTTAAATTGAAATAAACATGTTATAATTATTCAAAAATAAACCATCTGTTTGAATATCTAAAATGTAATTTAGTGATGACAGCAAGAAAACTGCTTACGTCTGTAGTTCGCTTGTTTTTTGTTGTTTTTAAATATAATTTAAGATCAGATGCTGAAAGAAAGCTACTCAGAAAACGACAGGTATAACTTTAACTAAAATATCAACTGATGAGAAAACTGCTTACGTTGAGATCATCACGTCCATACTCTTCCCACGGCCCACGATGTACAAAGCGTTTAAACCACAATCAAAACGAACATGGACTAAAAATAATAATAAAAATGCTAATAAACAAACAAACTGGAACAACCCCAAACTCATTTTTGGCTCATTTATCATTGTTTTAAACAATTTTATCTATAAACTATAAAATCTAATTCCAGGGATTAGGTAGATTTAAATAGTTTAAGCATCAATGTAAAATGAGCCATAAAACAAACAACAAAAATGCATGCAAAAGGATGTATGGCACAAAAACGGAACTACCATAATCCTGAACTAATTTTAAACTCTTAATATTTTTCTGAAAAAACCTGTAGTGATCGACCAACCTGATCTCACAGAATTCCGTGAAATGAACACGGCCCCTTAACTCAAAATCTGTGTCAGTTTCACGGAATCGACTAAAATTCCCTGATGTGCCCACGGAAGTGATGCCTATGTAAGTCAATGACAGCAGCATCCGTGCTCCACACACGGGCTGTTACAACACTTGCGCTCCCACAATTGACGTCGTTTTATAATTTGGAAAGGTGTCGCTTTAAATATTCTGAGTTTGCTTAAAGTACTTTACTTTAAATATTTAGTTTTAAAGTGATTTTAACTTGATATTGCATTGTTCTGTCGTCGTTTGATCGCCAGGATAACTTCTGGTCACCCTTAATTCCGTGACGGGACCACGGAATATTCAGTGGTCGCCACAGATTGTTTCACGTTCACTGGACGATATTGCCTGTTGCTGATTTTGACACTTAAAGTAGGCTATTCAAGCTGTCTGAAAATAAAAAAATATATAAAGACTAATAATAAATTAATGTTAAATCGGACGAGTCTGTTGCCATGACGGCGACACACTTTCGCGGTTTTTCCAGTCATTGCGAGGATCCCCTCTACAAATTGGTATGTATATCTCAGACCTGCGTTTCTTATTTACTATCTATAAATGTTGAGTTATAAGTTTTGATGGTTTGTATTGTTGATTGCTAAATATTTGACAAGATAGCGTGTCTGTAAATTACGTTAGTTGTTTTCCTCTAAAAACTTTTTTGTCAATCTCCACATCTCATCCTATGTAGCACCTATGTAACGTTACACCAAACTTTCCGGTTAACACTTAGCAGTATTCCGAAGATATTTTCAAAGGGATTTGTAAATCATGCCTGATTTATGTGACATTTTAATAAAAAAAAATATGGCAAATTTATTTTTTTCATCTTGTGTGTAAACAAAATGAAAAAATACTTTTGCACTTGGCTTTATCATATGTTAAGATTTACATTACCGAAATATATATGCAAAATTGCACATATTTAATAATAAGATAATGCCTACTTTGTACAATTAAACATACAAATTTCAAAAACTTGTAATACATTGTTTTAATATACTTGTGTAAGTAATCAACTGAGGAAGTTTCATGGTGAAATCTATTATTTAAAAATTTTACCCTATTCACCTGTAGAATATCGAAAGGAAAATTGAAACATTAAAGAGGCTATATGCGTTTTTCTGAAATTTTAACTCGCGACTGACACCTGTGGCCAAAAAACAGAACTGCTCTTCCTTTCTGCTCGCTCGTACGTGCACACTTCACAAGTCATCTGCTGCACGGAGGTCAGGTCAACATTATGTTTACAGAGGTAAGAACAGTCAAATACATATATTGTCTGAGATAAGTGTTCTGAGTGATCTGAAACGTTTAACATGAACGCGCTCGACGTCACATCCGCAGACAGCGCGGGAAAAATCCGACCCGACAGAAAATAGGAAAAATAGGATACAGGCTTATAGGTGCACCCGCTGTGAGCAGACAAGGTGTCAGTATGCTCATCAGGAGATGCATGAGTCATAAATGGTAAAATAAAAAGGCTATTGTTTCGTTTATTTTGGGGAAAAAGTTCCATATAGCCCCTTTAATGTAGACATTATATTTTTTCTCAGAAATATATCTGTCAAGGAAGGAGGCAGACGATGATTCTTTCTTGACTTTAATAACAGAAAGTGATAATGAACAGAGGTTCTGTTACACCCGTGCCTCTTGTCAGCCCCGCTCTCCTTGTCTATCGCTTTTCCTTAAAAGGGCTTCCTTTAAAGTTACATGCACAACATTCTTAAAGGCACATACACAATACTCTGACAATATCTAATGATGTTTTCTTGTCTGTTCTACAGATTATTTGCTGTTCTACATCATATCTCTGTCTCTATATCTTTTATTCATAGAAAACAAAGGCACTTTTAAGAGCCACTCTTTCAATCTCTCTGTCTCTCTTTTATTGTTACTTACTAAAAAAGCGTCCATCAAACATAACCATACGTTAGTCTGATATTCAGATGTTTGGAGTAAATCCAGTGTCTTAAAACAGTATTATAACTGAACCAGGACAAAGTCATGTTTGTGACACTGGTATATACCAGATAAGGTGATATATATAAGCATAAAACTTATAAAGACAAGTTAAACTAAAGCATATTAATGGACAGGCTTGTTGATATTGAAATTACTGTAAAGCTGATGCAGTGTTGGCATAGCTGTAATTATATACTAGCCTACTAATTAATAATTTAGTCTAGTATATAATTATAACTATAATCATTTGTGTGTTATCATATGCAATTCTAATATTGTGAGTATTTGGTCTGCTCTGCAGATTAATTGCAAGACAAACAATATGTCTTGTACCTTTTTAATTTATGTAATCCCCCCCCCCCCTCCCTTTTTACATTTCCATACAGTGAGTATCTATGGTTAAAAATTATTTTCTACACTGTACAAACCAAATTTCAATCTTCAAAAGGTTAAAAATGCAGCAGTGTTATAGCCCTACTGTTTGTCAGCACATATCTGCAGTGCATATCTTTTTGTAGCATTAGGGGAGTAGCCTTACTACTAACATGTTTGATGTAGGCACAGCAAATCACAACGATTACTGGATTCTGTGAATTGGTCACAAATATACTTCGACATAACTGCAAAATAACTGTTAAAAGATTGACACCATTGTTGTGTAGTTAAAATGTCTTATCAATAAAGGAATTTGTAGTTTTCTACAATGGTAACAGACATTATGCCTTCTGTCTGGTTTACAGCATCAAGACATGTCAAAAGGTGGAGGGCTCAAGAAGACCTGCCCAGCGTGCAAAAATAAAAATTTTAATGGCTTCAAGAAGTGCCCTATGTGCAAGGCCCCACAGCCTAAAAATGTGCGCCTAAACAAAAAGATTGAAAAATTTGAGCAAAAAAAAAAGACATGGGTTGCCAACACAAAAAAAAATCAGGTGACCTCACACTTGTGGGACGATGCCGTCATTTTGGTAAGTAACTTTTGTTGTTCTATGTCACCATAGTCCAGTTAGGGGGGGGGGGGGGACTTTCTGATTTTGACTGAGACAAGATAATGCATTAACATCTTTATGGAAGCTATTTATTCAACAGTTTCAGCATCGTAACTGTACTCTACTGTCATTGAAAAACAATGCAAACAGACCAAAGACTCTCAGGATCACTGAGCTCAGAGCCTGCAGTACTGTAAGATGTTTCACAGTGCTTCTTATGAAGAACAGTTGACTTTCCCCTGTGCACAACAAGCACCAGTATGTAAGCACATGACGCTCGGTTGACATCACATTTTGTGAGCTATTTGACACGTGAACTGAACTTGGCCAATATAAGACACAGGTGCATTAGATATCAGACTGAAATCTAATGGTGCTACCATCTGACCTTGTTTGTGACTAGTGAGTAAAACTGCATCTCATACGAAATGGCATTTAGTGTTCACCAAAAGTAATACTACTAACACTGTTCTTGATATGAAGCACTACTAACCTTGCGACATTGCTACTTACACGTTTATGCAGGGTAAACACGACACATGCATGTGCATACTCTTACTCTTTTGGTCTTTTGTTCTTGTCTTGTAGTTTTCTCGCTTGTGTTTATTTTAGGCTTGTTTCAGATGGATGGCTGTCTGTCTGGCTTAAAGCAAAGCATTCTGTGGGTCAATAACACTATTTCAACAACAAAAAAGTCATACCTACTGGTAGTTAGCCTGCTATTCAGCTAAGTCGATCAAGCTAATTCTCTCTTGGTCATGCCCCTTGTGTACTTCCTGGTTTTGTCATGTGCTCTTGTTCTTGTAGAGTCCTAGGTTTCCTTTGTCCACTGCTCTGTCATTGTGATTTGTCAATATACTAGCTGCATTTAAGATCACAGAAGATCGGGCAGGGCTTGTTCGACTTGCCTGGCTGGCTGGCTAAGTGGGTGAGACTTGTTGGGCAAAAGTCAAGCCAAGTCGAACAAGCCTGTTTAGTCAGCCATGCAAAGGGTTTCTGGGATCTTCTGGGATCTTGAATACAGCAATTCCTTGTGATGATCCAAAAGTCTGCTTTGACCCTAAGTATTTCGTGTTGACCTGCATTTGTGTCCCAGCTTTGTGGTATTGTGATAAGCAGACAAAGATCCATACACAGCCACACCAAAGCACTTGTAATTGTTTTTAATGTTTTTATTTTATTTTTTATCTTTAGATAGAGAAGCTGCACGCAGTCGGCTGGAGGCCTTTGCTCCTGGTGGAATATCCACACAAGAAGGCCAAAATGATCTTGCCTAAAGATGAAGTGTTGGGCAAAAGTGCACAGACCTGTGTGAAAAACATACATTACATTTTTAAAATGATGGTTGAAGGTAAGATTATATTTATGTACTATAAACTTTATCTATGTATTTTTTTTATATATTGTTATTTAGGGGTAGATGGTGTTGACCAATGATTGGAAATAGTAAGGCCAACTGTGCTTATCTTGAGTATCTGAGACTTGTGGGTTTTGTATTATTTGGCCTTAGCTTTCACATTTTGACCTAATTGCGTATAGTAAATTTTTTTGTGTTTGTATTCTTCTAGTAAATACAGACCAGGCAACAGACAGTAGCCATGAGCCTGAGGAGGCTACTGTCACTCTAAATTTTGAGATAACAGCCCCATTACACCCCCATTACAAACAAGGTGCGTTTGGCCCAGATTTGGTGCCTTCACTTTATTGTGTTCTTCTTGAGATTTTTGTGAGAATGTGCTTTAGCAGCAGATGTGTTTTCACTACACCTATTTAAACTTTAATGAGACACAACACCATCTCTCCGCTCATCCTCAGATTCAGAAGCCACAATATTCGTGGACCAGGGGGCTGGGACTGTGGCTGATCAACCTCTTACTGGACAAGGTCTTAAGCTCTTCAGCTTTATTTCTGTTCTTTATATCCTTGTGAGATGTCCTTTAGCAGCAAATCTCTATTTTGACCAGGGGCCGTATTCACAAAGAATTTCATTTTAGCACAAAAATAATTCCTAAATTATGTTAAAATTTCCTCACTGGGGCTTAGCGCTAAATTTTCTCCTAAAATGTTGAGATACTTTCATCCCTAAGATTCTTCGTGAATACAGACCCTAATTGTACTGTATATAATGTAATCTGTGTGTATACATTTTGGAGAGACAACATCTTCTTTCCACTCATTCTCATCCTCAGATTTGACAGGCGGCATGAGTTTGGACCAGGGGGCTGGGACTGAGGATGGTCCAGAATTGTTGCTTAGCCCTCCTCCTACAGTACAAGGTGTTACAGTGTCCGGAGTACTTCCAACCATAGCCCTGTTATTTGAGCTCACTGTATGCTGTCAGTGGGAACAAGAACGAGAGAATTTGGTACAACATAGACCAAATAGAGAACAGGAACTTTACGCTGAATGGTACCATGAGAAATTAAACTAAAAATGAGCGCATGGTGTCATTGTATTAGCGTAAACAGATGGTTTGCTATGTAGTCTATGCTGTACCAAATTCTCTTGTTATTCTTCCTACCAACAGCACTTGGGAAGCTCAAACAACAGGGCTATGGTTGGATGTACTCTGTAGTATCACTTTAAGCTCTTTTTTTGTCCGATCTCTGTTATGACCTAATTGTATATTATGATAGACAATGCTATCTCTTCACTCATTTTAGATTCAGTAGCCACAATATCCGTGGACCAGGGGGCTGGGACTGAGGCTGTGGCTGATCAACCTCCTACTGGACAAGGTCTTAAGCTTTTCAGCTTTATTTCTGTTCTTTATCTTTGAAAGAATATGATAAAACTTCAAAACTCTGTACTGTACTGAACCAAGTCTATTTGTTTATATAGGGAAAAGACGAAATCAGAGGAAGAGAGGTGAATTAAAATCTGACATCTGATATTCTGTCATCTTTTACATTATCAACACAGAGTATTCATTGAATTGTTGTGCAGGTCTTCCTGATATTATTGGTTTAATTAATTTCCATATGAATTGTATGCATATAGTGTTCGTGTAATAGTTTTTCAAGTATTAAGTATTGTACAAGGCTACATTTGCATTTGGGTTATCATTTATCATTCACTACTCTATGTACTTATGTTGTACAGTGAGAACAAAAGATTGCCCCCACAACAATCGGGATGTGCACCCATACCGTGGGATAATACGGACAAGGCAGAGAAAGGTAGGATTGGAGAGGTAGTTTGATTGTTTTATCTGATATGATGTCTTCCCTACAGAAAATACATCTTGGCTAGCCTAAGCATGTTTTGAAGCTGGTTTGATCAGCCATTTTTTTACCAGTTAATGTTTTGCATGAGATTTGATGGTTTAGTTGGTTTGACCATCTTATGATGTCCATTCTTAGTCTGATACACCAAACTAGGGATGCAAATTATCGATTAATTCATTAATCATTAATTGATTGACCTTATCGATCGATTAACGATTAACTGATAAGCGGCTATTTTCCTGAGAATGTACATTTCTCACGGTATCAATAGTGTCTTTAACATAAAAAGCAAAATATTGCTTATATACTGAACAAAAATGCATGTTATATTGCTCAAATGATGTTTTATTGTAACAGTTGGGATACGGTACAGAATGGCATTGATGTAGTTTAACAAAATAAATTATGCACAGAAAATTAAAATACATAAAAAATAATTGTGCACTGGCTCACCTGTTGCAAACATTAAGCAACATAAAATAAATGTTAAATAAAAATCTATATGGGTAGGCTTAGCCTAAACTATATTAAGTCTACATAATAATCTATCTGGTAAACTTGAAAAACTTGAAACATTAGCAGCACTTATTGATGCTTGGTCTGAGAAATGTAACAGTAAGATTACTAGACCTGGAAACTTCAAATATAGAACTGAAGGGATGTCAATTTTCACAAATTCCCATGATCGATCGTAATTTAAATTAATGATTAATTATGCGTCTGCTGCAGTGCATATGGCCAACAGCATGACAGGGTTTGTTTAAAACGCTATGTTACTCACCAAATGAATGAGAATGTTTTTTAATCCAAATGAAGGGCTAGTAGGATTGTAAAATGTTTCGATGTGAATGATAATTAAATTAAATTATTTAATAATCAAATATAACGACTAATAATACAACGTGTCACCAACGCCGCCTCAGATGCGTGCTTGCAGTGTGTTACGTTAGACGTGCACTGAAACGGCAACTAAACCCAATGAATTCACAACTATTTAATAAAATAGTGTTCTGATGTTATGTAATATGACAGTCCCAAATTAATCATCGTTATTATTAGTCGTGCATTAATGCTGCTTGAGGGGCGCGCGCTGAATGAATAACCGTTGAGCACTTTGCTAGCGCGTTATTTAACTCAAAGAAGCGCAACCTATATGAGATTAGTCAGATATATAAAAAATAAACATAATATTACAAATTATATCTGCACAAAATGACGTGAATGCACAAGTGAACTTGAGTTACGTGCCATTCAGAATGATCATGTTGTGGACGCGCTCTTCCTGGAACAACGCGACACGGCAACTAAACCCAAATACTTCACAATGTTTATTACACTATTGTTCTCTTTATAATGTTGTGTAATATGACAGTCCCAATAGTCATTATTAGTCGTGCATTGCCGTTTGAGCTGCGCACGCTAAAGATCACGCTTCAACAATTCTTAACCAAATGCATCCAATATAGGCTATGAGATAAATCAGATATAGATAGGCGTTCACATAATAAACTATTACAACTTACATTTGCACAAAACAAAAGGCAGCGAATGCACACAAAAACTTACAGTCATGATGAAGGTGTAAAATAGTCCCAAACATAACTCCGGCGCGCTCGCTTGTGTTTCGCGGTTGAGCAGCACGCACGCGCATGAACCTGCTTAATCGATGATCAAAGTGTGATCGATTAATGTATTATCGACAATTAATCGATAATCGATTAATCGTTTGCATCCCTACACCAAACGCTTTCACATTATTTCACTTTGTGCAAAGCGCCTGGAACCTATCCATTGGGATATTTGCTTCCTGGTGGGCAGATAATTTCTGCTTCAACCAATCGCTACTTGGTCGTGACGTATGTTACGCACTGGAACGCACCATCTTCTCTTTCAGCCCACCCTAGACTATCTTAGACCATCCAGCAACCAGCATAATTTTTCTGCAAGGTTTAAACTACTACTAAAATCATATAAAACTGTGAAAAGGTATTTTTCTTGGTGAAAAAAACCCCTTAAAGGTAGGATAGGTCAGAATTGTCTAAAAAAAACTTTTATTCAAATTTGTTTAAACTGTCTTTATATACCAATACATAATTAAAATGCAAGTACTCTGAAATAGAGAGTATGAAAAACGGAGTGACTCGTGTATTTAATCTTCAATAAACACAGCTCATTAATTCCATTCACTCCCACCTAAAAACGGGTGCGCGACAGAGCCAGTAATATCGGCGGTAGTCATGGCGACGGAGAGTGACAGTCGCGCAAGCCAATCACTTGTTTCGTCCCGGTAGGAATTAATGAGCTGTGTTTTTTGAAGATTAAATACACTACAGTCACTCAATTTTTATACTCTCTTTTTCAAAGTACTTGCATTTTAATTATGTATTGGTATTAGGGCTGGCCGATATGGCCAAAAAAAAAAATCACGATTTTTTTTTTTATATCAGTCGATATCGATAATTATCGATAAATGTCAAATCTTTATTTATTTCAAGTTTAAAGACAGATTTGTACTCCTAAGTGAAAGCTGTAGAAACCAGAGCGTTGTGTTTTTAAACTACTCTTTATTATCAGAACATATCATGACAAACACTTGCCAAACAGGGGAATATTCACAAATCCGAGGTAGAACATTCAAACATTTGACATTTTTCCTTAACAAAATAAATATCTTTATTTCAGTAGTATTAGCTTGAGTTAGGATGCAGATTTACTTTAAACAATTTATGTTCATTAACAAAAACAGTAACATCTGTTAAAAAAAAGTAACATTATTTTTATTTGGTAAAATGTCATATTCTTTAGTTTTATTAAAATGAACCATTGGTCATCCAGCATCATGCATTTAGATCATGATAACCACAGATAAAATGTAACTTTATGGTTCTATGGTATTTATGAAAACCAGTAGCCTAAATACATTATTATTATATTCCATTACTCCTTTAATACATTGTCTACATTATCTACATTAATAATATTATACAATTCAATATATATATATCCCACATTTCATGGTGCAGTTAATATTACTAGGCTAACGTTAAATCCGTGGTGCATGATGGGAATGTGTAGACGGAGAAGCTTCTGACTGTATCGCTGCGCACAGTGTTTCTCCTGTTCGTCAGCGCGGTCTCATCTGCCTTTAAACTGGTTTAGATCACTGAGACATGTGTGTTCCTCGCTGAATTCAAGCGCTCTCACTGTATCTCGTGACCGAGACCGATCAGAGTAAACGCATCTGCTCTAGTGAGCTCGCGCTCGCGCTGCCGTTTGGACTTTGAGCCGAGCGGATAAACGGTCCGTGTGGCGCCCGGTTCAAATGAGATCTGTTCCGCTTTTGGCGCAAAAACATTATCGAACATTTATCGAGCTCTTGATATCGTTTTATCGAGAAAAATTATATCGCGATAATTATCGTTATCGTTTTATCGCCCAGCCCTCATTTGGTATATAAAGACAGTTTAAGCCAATTTGAAAAAAAGTTCTTTAGACAATTCTTACCTACACAATCTTTAAGGCTCTTGCACTGCCAGTTTAGAAGTTGTCCTGTGACAAACTCAGAAAGTAACTGAGAATGCTAGTGCTCCTTCTTGGGCACACACTACTCAAAGCCCAGGTACCCCAGTGGCATGCCACTGAACCATGTACAAGTTACTCAGCATCATAAATTAAGCTAAAGTAAACCCGCATCATCTGCTTAGATGTCAGCAAAGCTAACCACTGTATCTCCTGTAGTCACAGTGGAGTGTGTCCTATTGCTAAATTTCGATTGCATGTCCATTGTGAAATTTTGTGCCAATTGTTAGCCTGGGTTTCCCCATGCTGCCTTGCGCGCAGCACAATTTTATTCACGCTGCAATGCTGCCTGGACACCATGGACCAGATTTTCCCCTCAAAAAGGGAACCACTCACAGAACGGGGAGGGAGCAGCAAGACGATGACGACGTCTATGCGACACACCGAAGCAGTTTGTTTATATCCATGGATCCAACATGGCAGTAGACGCGAAGTTACCTTTCGATGCAGCCTTAGATAGTGTTCTAAGTAGTTTAGAAATCTCTGACCCATCGTCTTCTTCCTCGTCGAATTTCTGTCACTCTACATGCGTCATCTGGTATAATTGAAACGATTGGCTATGAGCTACGTACAGGCGCATTTGATAGACATTCGTAGCGCCCAATAAACGGCTCTGGGCATTCGTAAACCACACCTCAAATATGAGAAAATGAACATGTGGTTCCCAGACCACGTCTCAATGAGACGAGGTCTGACGTTAGCCAGGCTAGCCAATTGTATCAAATAGTGCCAATTTTGTCACCAGGGAATTCTTTGTCATTTCAATAAGATTTGCCCTTGATCCATGTCTCTAAACATTTATTTTTAAATGCCTAGAAATATCCTTTAAAGGTTAAGGGTGGGAACCCTCTTCCCTGTTAACTACATGATGGTTGATATCTAGACAGACTATTGCTTGAATATGGATATGGACCTGAATATGGACAGAATATGGACCTGATTGTTGTTCTGGGAAATATACTTGTTCCAATTATCTTTAATCGTGTAAGACTGGAAAAACTGGTTAAAGAACGACCACTGCTCAGTAAGACAAAGGACCTTGCTGGAAATTAACATTTGACCTCCCCTCATACAGTCTCACCTAATCTACATTTCATTCTCTCTTATGCACACCAAAAAATCACACAAGAATACATATGGTTTAATGTGAATGATTATCATTGAGTATTATGTTTAGTATCATTTAAAATGTCTCAGAGTGAGTGGTACAAATGTCTCATTTCCAAATAAGTAAAACAAAATGTAATAAGGTTTTTAGAAGTTTAGAGAAAACTGGCACACAAAGGAAGATAGGCAAATATTTTTTTTACATAAATAATAAAAAAAAGCACACTAAATTGAGTGATAAATTGTTTATGTAGGGAGGGAAACTCATTTTTATTGGTGCATTCTCAAAAACAATCATGCATTAGAGGCCCCCTCGAAAACTAGATGTCACATCTCAAGGGGTTTTCCTCTTACAATAATTTAGAAATTATTTGAAAACTGATCACCTAATGTCAAGTTTGCATTGTAATTTTGTGTGCAATATTTCATGTAACACATTTCCATGTCTTTTTGTTGCCTTCCACTGGGGAAGACCGAACTCCTGTACGACTGGATGCCCTGCGATCCATTTTGCGAGTTCGCCCTTACCCCATTTTTACATTGCAATGCACAACACAAACCTTCCAGCAAATTAAAAGACAACACGTTGCATGGCAACTAAACCTAGAACTACTGTGTTTGACAGATGACATTGAGCCAAAAAAACAAACAAAAAAGGAAAATAAACATGTCTCAAGTGTATTTTGACATTTAGATTCAAGGGAAGTGCTGAGTAAGAACTATTGACCTATAGCCGTAGCTTGTGATCATGATAGTTGTAATGGATATACCTAAAGTTGTGTTAACCACACCCTTGACTATTCATTACCAACCCTACTCTCACTGAGTGCTACATTGGCTTTAAGCGAGGCCAGACAAGATTGCATTTTCTAAATTCTTTCAAAAGTCTTTGCCATCTACTGTATACTACTGTATACTCTATACTACTATCTTAATTTTATTAGGTTATGAGTTAACAGTTACCAGTTGTAAACGGTGTTGTCTATATATTTTTCTTTGTTTATTAAAAACTCTAGATGCTATTTTCATTTTTTAGGCCTATGGTTAATCTTAACATCACTCCTATTGAATACCTTGTCTTAGATCTTAATTACTGTACTCTAATATTGTGTAATAGTATAGTGTAGACGTTACAGCATTGAATGTTAAGTCATTATTCATGCCTTTTTCACTGACCACCTATCTCTTGTCTTTTTTCAGCGGGAAAACCTGGCCTCCAACCTGGCAGACGGCTTGATACTCACTCGTTTTATTTTTAAGTCATAAAACCTACACAAATGTTATATGCAAATTGATCCTTGTCTAGGTTTTATGTTATTTGTTCATTTTTGGTAGGTTTGTATTGTTTTAATAAAGATTTGTATTTACTAAGCTTTTCCATGTCATGTCTAACAGACATCACTCACACTCATGTAAGTGACCTAGCAGAGATCATTGTGTAGTAATTTTAATACTAAGGATGTACATGAAGACTTGAATAAATATACTAAGCTTTTCCTTTAGTAGGCATCATACTAATAGCATTTGGGCTTGTTGGTATGGAGGACTGGGGAATAGGACTGGGGACCCATTTGTATTACACATGCCAGTTTATTTTCTAATCTCTTGTATGTTGACAGTTTCTACTGTGTCTTTAGTCAGTACTGGAACTCCTTTTCATTTCATTCCTTCCTCTTGCTGTCAAAGACTGGTACACACTATATAAAGTCCCGTTCAAGTCGCACACCAGTCTTCATTGTGGTACCAATGGTTACATTGCAGAAGAGTCTGGGCTGTTAAGTAACAAACGTTTACGTTTACAAACCTGCTTGGCCATAATCAATGTAGCATGTGCACAATGCGCATGCGCTTTGCTTTTCTCATCTACACACAGACGCAGCAGTTCTCATTTTAGAAAGCCATGTATTATTAGGCTACAAGGAAACATATTCACATACAAAGGGGAATCATTGTTGTGTCCATGAAGATGTGAAAAAATAGGCACAAATCTAGCTTACACATTGATTTATCCAAATTTTTATACTGTTTAAACGAAGCTAATTTGGGTGGGTTTCTCCCATTCCCATACAATGTCACGTCTTTTACGGCCCTGATGAGAACATTGCTCTGCTCAATGACAGTCAGTCATTGCTGAATTGCAATGACTTTAAACAACAAAGCAAAATGCTCCAGGTCATGTGATGAAATGTCATACAGTAATCTAAGACAAAGCAGGCTGTTGTATACAATGAATCTTAAATATCCTTTCATAATTTAATTTTATTCACTGGAAATTATGCATATATTAATTATTTCAAAAAAATAAAAATACAGGGACTTTTGTGGCAATCCTCTTTCATTTCCATCCAGTGTGACTTCCATACCAGACAGTGATGAATAAGATATATGGCTTTATAGAAGAGTTTGTTTACACATAACATGTCCAGATCATGTCTGATTAATGTGTTGTTGTTTTTGTGCCTGTTCATAAGGTGGGATGTTAATATCCCATTTCAATTCAATTCATTATGTCTGATGTGAGAAGCCATAAATGTAAGAGGATCAGGGTTAAGGGCTAGTCAGCTATAACTGGGACTTTGGCCTCCTTCTCAAGATGAAATTTGCTGTTGGTACTCCATTCTACATCCCAACCTCCATGGAGCACTGAGACTCATCTCTGATGGGACTGATGATGGGGCTATCACCTGCAAACTTGATCTTGGTCGTTTCTCCTCCAGCAGTAGGAGCAATAACTGTACTGTACTGTTGCTGGTGGTTTGCACCACTGATCCACTGTCTCGTGACCTGTCCTGCGCCACTCATCAACTGTCTTGTGCCACCTGTCCTGTGCACTGTGCCACTGACTTGCTGTCCCATGCACTGTCCTGCACAACTCATACTGTTTGTGACACTTGCCTACTCTCGCATGGCACTCACCCAATGTCCCGTCTGATGTGCCTGCTGTCCCTAGTCATTTGTCACTGTCCATGGGTTAGGTTTATGATTAGGTTCAGGGTTAGGTTTTTAACAATTTGTAAGTCTCACGGGACAGTGGTGCGGGACCGTAGACCAGTGGCACAGTGAGTGTGCAGGACAGTGTACAGGACAGTAGGCGAATGGCACGAGCCACCAGCGACAGTAGAATACTACAGCTCTACAGCCTTGTGGTGGCCTATCCGTGTTGAGGGCATGTTTCCGTATTGTTAAAATTTACTAAATTATTTTATTCCTCTGAAAGTCAAGTATCAAGTGACACAGAGCTATATTGCTGTTCATGACTTGCAGGCTGGAGAACAGATTGAGAGGATCTATCATGTTATATGCTAAGCTATGCACGCATAGGTGTTATGTGACTCCAAATGTAGCAGAGTAAACAGCCAGGTTGATGGCATTTCCACAGCCTGGTAAGCAGCCTGATAGGGATCCATGAGTGATGATACAATGCTGTGTAGCCTGAATGCAGACCAATCAAGTCAATAAAAAAATGATTATCCAAATCAAGTTAAATCAAAATCAACTTGGAGTTGGAGCTTATCATAGATTTTAAAGACACATTCTACTTTCCATTTCCTGAAAAAAGAGGGTGTCTGGCAGGTATAGGCCTACTCAATGAGGAGTTGGTCGACTGGTAAATTGAGCAATGTCCAGGGATGAGAGCTATGAGGCTGTGAAACAACAGTGGTGGTGGACATCTGGCATGCAGCTTTATTATACTTTCAGACACTGGCTACGATCTTGTTGTCCTGTTTCCAACTCTGAGCCTATCATCAC
>JARPMJ010009486.1:0-26650 GCA_033366665.1 Phoxinus dragarum
TATTCCTGTAATGGCAAAGCATCATTACTCCATTCATCAGTGTCACATGATCCTTCAGAAATCAATTATGCTGATTTGGTACTCAAGAAACAGTTCTTACCGTGATTCTTTGATGAATAGAAAGTTTAACAGAATATATATTTTTTTTAAATAAATCTATTGACATCTCTTTAATGTCAAATTTGATTAATTTAATGTGTCCTTGATTTAAAGTATTAATTTCCTTTAAAATGATTTTTTAATGGTAGTGTTTCCATAAAAAATATTAACAGCCATTGTTCTCAACATTGAGAATAAATGTTTTTTACTGTATTTTGTATAAAATAAATGCAGCCTTGGTTAGCATAAAATACTTCTTTTAAAAACATTTAAAAAAATCTTAGATTCCAGACTTTTAAATGGTAGTGATTTTTTTAACGAGTTAAGTAAAAATATATTTGTGGTTTTAGGGTCATTATGATAATTTGTCAAAGATGCTTGTGAAAAAAGTAAGCAAAAACCAAACATTTCTCTTTGATGTGTAAAAATTATCCACTGCTCTCCCCTATTTAAAAATACATTTTACTTAAGAAACAATATACCCTTATAGCATTATTCTGTGTCAATATTTGATATATTAATAATTTTCGATTAAACGCTCTTTCTTTATGAAAAGCAGCTCCAAATACAATTTGAATAAAATTAGCATGAGCTCTATCTTTTGTTATTTGATGAGCAAGAAGGGGGAGAAGAAAATACAGCAATGAAAATAATCTTGAGCGACACCATTGATACAGAGATGTGGGGAATCATCAAGCAGAGTGGAGCTTTATATCTCACCAACAAAAGCAGAGCGAGAAAATTCTTTAGTCACCACATTTTTAAAAGAGATTGCAAAATCATCTCCTCTTTGCTCAATAATCAGGACAGCTAGCATACAGCATTAGCATGAATATGCACAGAGACAAAGTCACATTCAGACCAGCTGAGACATGAGGGAAACAGTGGCTTTAGTCAAGGATGGTGTGACAGATTTGGCCTTAAGTACTAAAGAAGAAAATAAACATGATGGTTATTGAGGATGAATGACTAGGGAGTTTTAGATCTGCTGAAAGTTGGTGTCGCAGACGGATTTCAGTGTAGCTGTGGGCCATGCAGAGGACACAAGAAGAGAGGAGTTATAAAAATGAGCACAGGCAAGCCAAAAATAGTAAAAAAAAAAAAAAATTAAAAAAAAAAGAGTAAACAATCAAAAAAGGAGAGAGTGAATTAAAAAACACCCTGGCTGCAAAAGAGGTATTTTAATATCAGCCTGGCTGTGGGAACTATATGAATATATCAATTTCTGTCATGACAACTCTCTGAGTGATTGGCATGGTAATGGGTATGACAATGTTGCATGTTTGGTCTTGGCGGAATAGATGTGCTACGCTGCTGCGTTTATTGCTGCTGCTGCTGTACGGCAAGTACAGGACTTGCTACTGCCAATACATACACCACACGCTGCTGTGAGGGGGTAAGACATGCAGCTGCTGTACATGAATTACCCGTAGCAGATTTATACAGGTGGAGCTGGGGAATGCGGAGGGTTTCTGAAAGCGCGCTGCACTATAAGGCAAATGCTACCTAAGTATTTGAAGGTTGAGCAGCAAACTCATTGGCTACTGATTACGGCAGGAACCAATCAGCTGTGCCCTATAGATAACGATGTGATTATGAACAGGTAAGTTAAAGGACCTATTAGCCTGCACCATCTAGAGTTTCATGCCAGAACTTTGTATTTATTATATACTTTATATTCAGTGACTCTTCCTGCAGGTTACAAAATAACACCAGTAGGTGGCAACAAGTGACTGTCTTAATGAGAGAATCATTTAATTATTTGTATTCATTCAAACATTTTGATTAATTCCGAAACAATTCAAGTTACTTTTTTTATCAGTGCGTCATTGAATCATTCACTGATTCATTCAGAAATGAAATGCCGCCTTCTGTGTGTTGCTTGGAAAATGAGAAACAGATCTGCTGCAGCTTTGTTTGGAACTATTTTCATTGACAGATAAAACACAGACAAAGTAACTGGCACAATATTCTTATTTCCTGAACTGTTGTGTAAAAGCAATATCACACGAGTCATGCATTTTCCAAGCAAATTACTGTACATGTTTCTGCAAGTAAAGTGATCAGGATATTTTGACCTGGCTCAAAAGAGCTAAACCATAAGTTATGACAGCATGTTAGCGCAGGTATACAGCGAGAAACAGACATATTGTAGGCATCACTTTGTTTTAAAAAACGTTGTGGGGACAGATGGGGGTGGCGAAACCATAAAGTGACAAAGGCTCAGCTCATATAATTGTAATTAGGTTATGCACAAATAATTTAACACGAGGTAGCAATCTTTCTTTTCAACCAATTCAAGTGCTCAAAAGAACTTGTGACCAATTTTAATTTGGCAAGCAAAAGTCCTGCTAGCAAATTGTTCAGGTTTTCTGCAGATCTCCTGCTAAACAAATAACATGCTATATCTGGACACTGATCAAACCAAAAGGCAATTTTCAATGACGCAGAGAATGAGGAATTAGCAGCTAAAGGCTTTACATTTTCTAATCATCAAAACTATATGATTGACTTTCTTCTGTGGAACACAAAACGTGTGGTCAATGCGGTCCAATGTCGTTTGGACTTCTTTGGTGTGCTTCTTTTGTATTGAAGTTCCAATATGCAGCAACTTTACCATTGGGTTGAGCTTTTATTGCGGGTCGGGCATTCATTTCACCAACATTTGCTGTTTGTAATATACCTTTGTGTGCGTTAACATGATCTAATTCTACTTGAGGACATTTTTTCCCCACTTCCCAGCCATAAATCATTAATCTTCACCAACTCCTCTGACATCTAGGCATTGAGAGATAGAGTTAAAAGAAAGCTGTGTTTCAAACAGAAGAGGTGCATGATCAAAAGGTAATCACAGCAGTCCCTATCATCATTTAAAAATTCCCACTTTATTTAATGAACTGATTCTGTCCTAGATCTGCACTATAATTGGTGTCTGAGTGTGTTGCTCAATTTGAAACATAACATCCCCCCTTTGTTCAACTCACAATATTACTGATTGAAAATGAGAATGTTCCTTTTATTTATTTTTTGTCAAATATATACCATTTTCATTTAAAACTTTCAGCTGCATAAACTTTTTAATCCCTTTCTATTTTATTTTATATTTGTATCACCTTTGTGTTTGCAAGCCTTTGATGGTTGCGCAAGTAAAGATAATGGGCAGGTCCTTTAATTTCACAGACCTTTTAAGTTTGGATTATGACAATGATTTGATCCCATAAATTACTTGAGGGATCATTAAACGGAATGAGAAAAGATGTTTTGAAGTTGACATGTTATTACAACATTTGAAAAATTTAAAATATAGAGATGTAACCACAATATGTTGCAGACGATAAGAGTGTAGAGAGCATAAAACAAATTAACAGAAGGATTCCTATTAAATTTCCTAATAAAAGACAAGGTTTATTATGATTTATGTGCTGCGCAGCAGAAGCAAAAGCTGCTAAAAAAAGCTGCCAGTCAATTCGATTTTAGAAACTATTATTATCTTGTGAACTGCATTTTTGCACACTGGTTAGTCACTTCCTATAATTTTCAAATCTCTTCATCATTTTGTGTAACCTGTCGCTTCTTCATTCTTACACATTATCGCGAACATTAATGTGAGCAAATTATTCTCTGGAATAATCTCTGTTAATAACCCCAACATCTGTCTAGATCTGTTTTTGACCATGCTTTGAAAATGACCAATAAATGATCGGGCATGTCTGAGTGGAAGTGCCATCAGAGCATGAGAGCTTCATAACTGCCTCTATGTAGAGTAAAAAGGCTTTGATGGAAATGTTAATGTCTTCCCCTCCCAGCGAATCCATGAAGGGAAGCCAAAGCAATTTGATGAGTTAATGGCAGTAAGGTGATTCTGTGCGGCAGGAAAAGCAGCTCCCATCGGTTAGGGCCACAAAATGTGTTTTTTTTTTTTTTTTTTTGCAGGAATTGCAAGCACACGCAGCACTTCCCACCTTTTCATCAGTCTGAACAATCCATCTATCTTCATTACAGACTGTGTAGAGTTTCATGACCAATGACTTTCCAACAGGTATCCAAACGGTATTTAGGTCATATGTCTTGATGGATTTTATGCATGATGCATGGACACAATCAGATATTGCTTTATCTGAATAATGTGCCTTTGTAGTGACCATTATAGTATGGCAAGTGTGTAAGGTTCCATTTGAATTCTCCCTTGTTTATTCTTCCACTACAACACAAATCATACTTTGCTGTGATGCAATGTGCAATTATTATAATATAAAAATAATAATATTTTTCTGAATAATGACACTATTGTCTTGAATAACGACACCGTTGTCTTCCCTACCCCTAAACCTATGCCCATCACAAAAAATGTTCACTGTATGTTTACATTTTAAACAAAAAAACAATTTAGTATGG
Organism: Phoxinus dragarum; assembly: GCA_033366665.1. Taxonomy (NCBI): domain Eukaryota; kingdom Metazoa; phylum Chordata; class Actinopteri; order Cypriniformes; family Leuciscidae; genus Phoxinus; species Phoxinus dragarum. The sequence continues at coordinate 4,495 of JARPMJ010009486.1, forward strand.
CTGGCTGGTCCACACAATGTAGGTGATCTAAGGTTTTACTATCTATGTGGAGACATTCGGTCCCCACAATGTAACACACACACACACACGCTCACGCACACGCACACAATACGTATAATAACCCACATTAATGTTGGCATATGAGTTAGCATATATTTTGGGTGAAATATCCTTTTAGATGTCTAACATTTATGTGTGTGTGTGTGTGTGTGTGTTTTTTATTTTTATTTTATTTTTTACCAGTCTACCAGTTAAGAGTCAGGCCTGCATCCTTTTTCCAGCCTCACTTCACTGTCTGATGAAATAAAAGACAAGAGGCCCATATGAAAAAAATAATGCCACTTTAATGTCATTAGATAGTGAAAGGTCATAGCCAGGAGGCAGGTGATAAACACGGGTAGAAAAGTGCCCACTGCTCTCGTCAGCTTGTTCCAGCCGGACCAGAGCAGACAAACCTGATGCCTGGTGTCTGGTGTCAGGTCTGTCAAACACCTGAGAGCTCCTCGTTCCCTGCAGGGCAGGTACAGACACACTGGCTGGGGAGCGTTTCATTTGTCTGTTTGTTTATGCACACAGAGACTATAGCACTGTATGTTTGAGTCTGTTAAATATGCTTTAGAGGACAAGCTGCTGTGCTGGGCAGCGAGGTGTGAAATATTAAAATAATCTTTCTGGCAAATTGCTCCTCTTGGGTGCAGATGGGGGACCGTTTTCTCTGTGACTGATCCAGGGGAGGCAGTATATTCGCTTCTATGTGGCCGCTAACATGAAAAGGTCTGTAAGGTCCTGCCTGATGGGCATTAACCTTCATTTGCATATCAATTGAATTTAAAATGCAAGGCTTGGAAACCCTGCGCTGGTTTCTCAAAAACAAATGCCAAATGCAGCAGGGAAATGGAAGAAGTAGCTTGGAGGAAGAAAAGGTCTAAGGGGGTCCTGAAGCTTGAGGGATTGGCTCATTCTCCTTTCCTCAACAGTGAACATTCGGACCTTTACTGTGTTTTAGAGGCCCTACGGAGAAGGTCTGGCCATTAGACAAAGAGAATTAAAATTACCACTAAAAATACCACAAAAAGAAACACTACTCACACCCTCAACTGAATTTCATCATCATATAATACCTGATTCCTGATCTCCATCCTGACACCTCAAGTAGTAACATCACATCATTCTACAAAACTTCATTATGTATCCATCAGAGGACGTGTAAACATGTACTACAGCAGTCAATTAAACAGGACTGATTGTGCAAAGTGGGACAGGTGATCAGCACAAGTGGGATAGTGGTTTTATATTTATATAGAAAATGTCTGCTGGAATTGAAATACTACCACTGCTTCTTCTGCTGCTGCCGCCACACACACACAAAATACACATTTCTTCAATGAATTGATACAAGTTCTGTCAAATAAGGGAGAAAATGGAAATGTTTTACTGGTGGTCTATTAGTCCTAACCAGCTTGATTAAGGTCTATATCAAGTAAATCTCAGCCCGATCAAGTGGAAGTTCTTCTGATCCAATATTGAACCATGAAAAAACCCATAAACGACTAGCATGGTCATAAAACCAGCTACAATCAAAAGGCTAACACTTACACTACCATTTGTAATATCATTGCTATCGTGCAGTTACAATTAGGTTATCAGGAATATCCAACCATTGTATAACACGATTTATGGTAGCTCATAAAAGTATGATGATTAACTATCATAATTCATCTGAACAGTTAGGTGTCCCACTTTAGCAAACATGTTGAGTTAAAGGGGAACACTACATATCTTCGCAAATAATTATACATATCCCATCCTCTTGGTTTCTGCCTTAATGTCATGCTCAACTGACCATCATAATTAAAAAAAAAAATCCATATCCACTATGATGTTGTCAGGCAAAAAATATATAAAAAATAATTCAGAATGACACAGACCCTATTGACAATTATACTAATGACTGTTACATTTCATTATCCCCTGATATTTGAAGGGCAATTGATCATTACATTTATTTCAAGTTTATGGCAAATATTTGTCCCACTGATGTCCAAGTTTTGCTGGATCCAACCATTTCAGTGCAAAAAATAACTGATATTATAGATCAGGAAAATGTAACACATTTGGTTTAAGCATTATTGTCCGACACAGGAGGACCACAACTTCTACATCTCAGGGACCAGTGCCAAAGACAGCAGTGTGCAGAGGCAAAACAGAGAAGACGGATGGTTTGCAAGGCATAAATTATGTCATAAAGAAGCATCCCTGCACGGTGAGGAGAGGGTGGGGGTCTACGACATCTCTTATGAGCTACAAACAATGCTGTCCTGACATCTCTACATCGGCATTTCGGTCCAATTCAAACTCACACAGCGATTGTGATTCACAGCATCACACAGGTGATTCCCTCAGTGATCTAAATTCATACAACACTGAAGCAATTCCCGCAGCAATCTGGGAGTGGCATTACGTGATAAGGTTAAGTGCCAAGGATATTCCCATAGTAATACCACTAATGAAGCCATTTTCAAAACATCTTCAAACCATGAGAATTAAATCATGTTATATTGAACGAGCTCTGTCAGAAATGAAGACTCCCCTGCAGAAGCATGAAAGAGTTGAAAAGGGTGAGTTTCTGAACACGCTCACTCCACAAATGCCAAGTCATTCAAGTTTGCCAAATCACCTGTGAATGCAAAATTGTCAAAGAGCATTCACATATTTTTTTATTTCTATAAAAGGCGAACCATCTGATTCTGTTTGTTTCCCCTGATGGTACACCTACTGTATCATTATAAGGCCATTCATAGGCTTAATGGTTTCTAGGCACTAACCCTAAACCTACCTATTCTCAATTGCACATGGAATGATTTCATTTGGTCCCAAACTAGTATCTTCTTGATTAATAATATACACACATCACAAGAAATGCAATTTTTGTAATTGTTTACACAATTGCTTTAACTATAAAAACGATTTTAAAAAGTAACAAACATTGTTATACAAATAAAAAAATAGAATGAGAATAAGCATGAGAAGGGGGAAAGAAAGGAGGAAGAGAGTGGAAGGTGGTGGAGAGTTGAGGAGGAGAGGAAGAGTGGAACAGGTAGAAAGAGATGAGGGGGAGGGGGAGAGAGTGCAAAGGAGAGAGCATAGAAAGAGTCAAAAGGAGAGGGTGAAGAGATAGGTAAAGTGGAGGACATTGGTGTAGTGGAAAGAATAAGAGGAGAAATTGTACGAAGAAATGAAAAGAAAGCAGGATGGAAGAGGAGTGAAGAGACGTACAGTAGAAGTTACAGACTTTCAAATATAATGATATTCACCTTAATTGACCATGTAATAAATTGTTTCTTGAGAGAAGCAAACAGATCCAAAGTGTTACTATGGCATTCCACATCTATATTTAAGAGAATACGATGATTGCTGATTTGTAGTTTTGAGAAAGCCTTAAAGTGGCAAGTTCTGTCAATTTTAACAAATTCTTTTAAAATTGAAGTTCAAGAACACTGGGGATGACTGTTTTTTTTTTTTTTTTTTTTTTTCAAATATTAAAAAAATGTATTTGGAATAAGAGCCAACCAAAATGGAAGAGGCCTGTGGAGATATTGAGGCAGAAGAACCATGGATTCAACATTCACAATGATTTTTCCCACCCATAATGCATGAAAATAATATATTTTGTGATAGAAGAAACTCTCTGGCCAGATGCAAATGAGAGGTGTGATCAATGAAGTTCAGTGATTGCAGTACTGTACAACAGTAAACATTTGCTGCATGTTTGTGAATGTATTTTTTGGGCTAGGGGGAAAAACTTGTCTAACAAAACCCCTCGTTGAAAAACTATAAATAAAGTTTTATAAAAAACTTTACAATAAACATGTATTTTCATTAGTGTTTTTGTGTGTCTATAGCTGAATATGTTATAAAAAAAATAGAGAACACACCTGTAGTTTTAATGATAGCATTCACTTTTAATAAATGCATTAATCAGCAGTGCTTCATTATGCAGTGAATATTGAACATGACTTTCGTCAACATAAGAGTGTGCTTCGTGTGCTGTGTTAATTGTTCTGAGAGCAACTAAATTCATTTGAAGAAATGTGTCAAATCGATTGAGAAAAACTGTAGCAAAATCGTTTAGTATGTTTACATCGGCATGTCCTCATAATTTAACCTGAAACCTGAATACACACTACAAATATAAGGACTTTGGTGGGTCCTCAATATGTAGGTTAAACCAGTACACACACGCACACACGCACGCACGCACGCACGCACGCACGCACGCACGCACGCACACACAAAATGTCTTTATTACTATCCTCATGATGACATTTTGTATTAATTCTTATTTAAAAAAAGAAAAAAAAAGTGTGGGAAAAAATAAATAAATCATGTTTAATATAAAAATTAAACATAATAGCAATTCAATTAAATATAGACCAATGAAGAGTTTTACTTCTAGTCGCCTGATTGTTTTTTCTCCTCTAGAGCAGCCGTTTTTGGTATACCTCATCGCCCCATTAGTAAGAATCAAGTACCTCTTCATCGACACCAAAGCAAAAATGTGTTTCTTTGAACTCATATTAACATTATTACTATTATCATAACTAAAATTACCATTATTAATTTTTTTTTGATTATTCCTTTTGAGTGAGACAAAAAAGCTGTTGCAGAAATATAGTACAGTATGTGTCATGATATAATCGTGATAAAAATAAATAAATAAATAGGTTTAAAATAAAAAATTGGGCTCTCAATAGATTAAGCATTTATTATCCCCTTCATAAATTTGACATGCATGGCAAAATCAAAAAACTTTCCAAACACCCCTGGAACCTGCTTTAGTACCTCCTGGTGAGGAAGAGATATCAACAATGTCACAAACTATTTACCAAAAGAACTAAAAGACTGAGATCAAAAGTTTCCATGGCAATGAAAGAGCAACCCTCAACTATTTCGATGTAGGACCTTCTTCAGTGATTCAAACGTCAAGGCCAATCTTTAAAACATATTTCAAATCAAATCAAAACTAATTATCAGCAATAAGTAAACACACAAACACACAAATGTTTTCATGCCATATAGTATAAAGTAGAATATCAATAAATATCTTTGTTACAATAATACTTTGAATATCATTACAATAATACTTTGAACTCCCTCTTCTAATGCAATCATTAAGTAAACAACCATTAAACATTCATTTTAAAGTGTCTCTCTCAATAACACTTTCATTTTTGAAAGAACATCTTTGGTTAGTGCTTTCCACACAATCTCTAATAAAATTACTGCAGAAAATGGGCATGACGTAACACATAGCTTTCTGTAAATGGATGTCGGTTCGGTATGTCATTCTGAGCATGGCTCCACAAATGAGTAAGAAAAAAAAAACATTTCGAGAAGAGCAGAGAGCCTTGATGTGTGAATTAGGGGGTAGAAACAGAGGCTGGGTGAGAAACAGAAGTGAGAAATCATATTACCCAGGGACACAAACTTTTCCAATTTACCTATGTCCTTCTTTGTCTGGACTCTTAACACCACAGATGCATCACCCATTACCAATCACCCTTGAGTAATGTCATTCATGACACCCTACTAATGAAGCCAGCTTTCAAGAGCCCATCGGACATGGAGAGTAATTACCAGCCTATCTGTGCCCTTGGTGTATACATGTAATGAAATCCATGGCCTAGTTTCTATATAAGAGAATATATGGAGAGCAAAAATGAAACATTACATCATAAAGCATGAAATCCTAATCAGCTGTGACACATTCCCTGCAGCAATACCATGTCTACCATCAGAAATGTGCTCTTGCAATATAATCCATAAAATCAGATTTTACAGGCTAAATATCACTTCTGATTGTCTTTCTCAGTTAAAGGGGTCATATTGTACGTTTTCCCCTGAAGTCCATTTATAATGTAATTTATTTTATGCCAAAAAAGTCATAATTTAGTTTTTCATTGACAATTTCCTTCCATTTGCACCTTTAAAATGAAACAGTACATTTTTTGCTGTTGTGACTCTAATATAAACGCCCCTTTCACAGGTGAAATATTGCCAAATAGAGTTTGAATTGCTTTTGTGGCAAGTCTGGTTTACCTGCTATTAATCAAAAAATAGGATGAGAATTGTATTGGTGTTGTTGTTATGAGAGAAATGTAATATAATCGAATCCTATAGAGGCTTTTCAGAACATTTCTCGCTTGTTTGTAAAGATATGTGAATATTTCAAAGACATTCCAGGGCATATTGTTCTTCTAAACTGAACATTTACAGCATAAAAGGCAACTGAGCGAGAAATGCTTTGACCATTCAAAAAGATAGAAGTAGCCTATACGCACCTGTAAGCTCTCTGATTCTACTCGCCCCGCACTGAGCAGGATTCTACCAGCGCATTAACAAGGACGCTAAAGACCGCATCATCTACAGTAGCATATGTCGCTAATACACCTCTTGAGATCAGGGGAGTGAGGTTTACTCACAGAACTCTTACTAACTGACGTCTTTTACACTCATCCCCCTAGACCTCACCCTAGACCCCCATCTGGGTCACGGCACCAACGTAACTGTCGTATTCAGGATCTGCCTTTATTGGTGACAGCCAGGTAACAATCATGTTTGCCATAAACTTCGGCACTGTTTGTCACCGTTGTGACATTGTGACATTTAAAACAACACACTATATATAGTGTTAAATAGTGTAATTAATTAAAAGATTATCAACATTATGTAACTTAACTTTTTATAAATAATTAGAAGAGGGGTTCCCTTTTACTCACTTGAACACATGCCCCCCCCCCAAAACGTCTGTCCACAGCCCTGGCAACACTGTACTGATATGCTTCAAAAGGCATATTGATAGTTACTTGAATGCACAAGGTTGTCTTGTGCAAAGAACAAATAACAAACCAAAACATTCACAACCAAAGGAGAAAAGAAATGGAAATCTAAAGTTGTGAATCCGAGGAGACTAAAAGGAAGAGATACTCACAGCTGGAGAAGATGAGTGGGCAGGAGTGCTCATCCATAGGAAAGTTATGCAGTTGAAGCTGGCATTCTGCGTTTATGGTCAATCTATGAAGAGAAGAAGCAACGTACATTTACAATGCAAAAAAATATAAAGCACAATATAAAGCAGAAGGGCAGTGCACAATAAAAGAGACATGGCCATGGCATTTGCTGTAAGTGAAATAACTAAATCTTATTTTGCTTAAGCAAACAAAAAAGGAGCAGATGATTCCATTTTCATTCTTTACATTTTGTTATATACCAGCTGTTGTTCTCATGAGGGACACTTATTTCACTTTCAATTTTCAGGATGAGAAATTGGCAGTTTGAAGTAGCTTGTTTGACAGATGTCTATCGGAAACAGGTTTAATTCTCTTTAATTCTCCGACAGCTAGCGAGTGACGCTCAGGTGAAATCACTGACGTTTGAAGCGTCTGTTTCATACATTAGTCTAGGATTTAAAGTTTTAATTATTATCTCCCACAGGAAGAACATAATGAACCACAGCTGTGTTGACTGCATGCTTATTAACCATATAGCATGAATAAGGATGACACTGTTAATCATATGACACAGAAATATTATTTTTCCCTATCCTTGACATCTGTATATCTATGGAGTCATTCTGTTACCTGTATGTTGGCTACAGATCCTATAACTGCACCATTTGGTAATACAAATCTAAATTGACATGTACAGTATTCTGATGAAATAAGAAACATATAAATTGCTAGAATTTCCTTATATTGAATTTGATGTTGTGCCTGTGCTCAATTATTTTTTGAGGGCTCAAAAAAGTGTGAAATTATCTGTCTGTTAGTGAGCCTGCTTTTGAATCGGCTGGTGTCAGCCAATCAGTATTGACATGACATCTCAAAAAGTTCTGTGGTCCCATTAAAAATGATTGCAGATTTTAGATATTGCAGTATTGCACACATACACAAATAGTTAAATAAAACAAAGAAAATAGACATGAGATAAGAAATATAATAATACAAAAGAACCATCTCATTGGAAGAATACCAGTTACAAAAAATAAAGATGAAATTTGCTAATATGCCGGAGAAATTTCATTAATTTAAGAAAGAATAATAATAATAATAATAATAATAATAATAATAATAATAATAATAATAAAACACCCAAATGAAAAAAAATAAAATAGTTATAATAACAGTGGTACCTGTTAGAGAAAATTTAATTTTACAAATATATAACAAGTCTCTCCATCTAGTTATTGTTTTATGGGTTGAGACACTTAATGTGCCTGGCCCTTATTCTGAAGTCTGTAAACAGTAATATGACAAATAAACATCAAGTAGATTATAGGTAAATTCCAACTCCTGTGAGAAAAATGGGTGGATAGTTTCTAGAGCATATGAAATGAACAGACAAGCAGACACACAGTGCTCCGTTGGCTATTTAAACACAATCCCTTGCTTCAGCGGGTAACATAGAGCCAGTGGATAATTGGCTTACTGTTACAACCTTAGCCTTTGCAAAATATGTGACAAAGAAGCCATCATGGTAAATATTGCCATATTGGTAAACAAACGTCCCGACAGCACATATTAAGCATTATGGAGAGGTATGGCAAATCAAAATTTGCATTTCTCAACTCAGACCTGAATCCGTGCCATTGAGCTCTGTGCTTCGCAGCTCAGAAAGCTTACAGCACTCACAAAATCCAGCATTGTTTACTTCAAAGCTCCGATGACTGCAATTAAAATAGAGAGTGACATTTCGTAGTCTGCACTACCCTTTTCTCTTCACACTCCTCCTAAATACCACTGCTGTATGTCTGCTGTGTCACTGAATATCGATCATGAGCTCCATATGGGAGCATCTAGTTAGCCTTTGTTCCAGATTGGCTTTATCCGCAGAATTTGCCCCTCAGCATCAGCGCTGCTTCTCCTGTTGCCAAGGAAATATTTCACGGAGCACTGGAGACGGCATGATGTAGTCTCTCCACTGGCCTGTGAAATGTCCTCTGGTCCAAATAGACGCGGTGGTCTTCAGGCTGCTGAGAGATACCTGAATAGGCCATCGCCCTGCCTGAGATGCATTAACCAGGGAGCTGTTTTTCTAAAATACTTCTCTGCCGCTAAAAGAGCCCCGTTTGTTCTGTGTTTGTATGTTTTTGTTTTAACTTCACCTTCATTAGTACTTGAGAATCTGAAAGTATAAAGTATTTAGGTCTGGAAAGCTATATAAAAAGATTTATTAACATGTTTACGCCTAAGGTAATGCAACAAAACAAGTCAGAGTTATAGCTTTCTATAACAGTTACATTTGTTTCTCTAATTTGATTGGACAAGAGGCATTCCAAGAATGCTGACATTTCCTAAAAAAGCACTGGAAAGGAAAATAAACATACTAACTGGCAAAAACTTCTTCTGAAATGTACACTAATGTTATTTTTTTTATCTTTGTACTTATATTCATCAGGAAATCATAAAAAGATTCAATTTGATCTTTTGAACTTTCCATTAAAAATATGTATCCACAGCATCCACATTGATATTTTTATGAAATGTTACTTTGGCATCAAATCAGCATATTAGAATGATACTTGAAGGATCATGTGACACTGAAGACTAAAGTAAAGGCCACTTAAAATTAATTACTGGAATAAATTACAATTTAAAATACATTTAAATAGAAAAAAGTTTTAGTAAATTGTAACAATATTTTGCAATATTATTGTTTTTACTGTATTTTTGACCAAGTAAATGCAGACTTAGTGAGCATTAGTGATTTTCAAAAAAAAAAAAAGGTTTCAAAATCTTACCGACCCAATCTTTTGAATGATAGTGTAATTTTACTCAATATGAACCTCTTTGTAATTGATGCAGGCTATAACAGCAATATAGAACGGTTTTGTACCGAATATCAGACTTGACTCTCACTGAAAGTGCTTCATTGTGCAAACTTTTGTGCAGTATATTTATTTGAACACATGGCCTTTAAATCATGATTGTACCTAAGCAGACAAGGTCTTGATCTTGCTGTTGTTCTCATTGGGGTGAGCTTTTCTGATGGGACAGCTTGAAAAGGACATGCCAAGCAATGTAGTGTTTGTTTGAATAACTAGGGCAGAGTCGGCTTCAGTGGACACCCACTCATCTGACTATATTTGGAAAACTGCAGCAGTAGTTTTAGACTTATGAAAAGACAATAGTAGACAAGTTTCATGTGATTTTCTCTTCAAATCAAAGTTGGAATCCTCAACTTGACACTGCAATTCAAGCGAGAAAAAGATTTTACGCATTTTGTAACTTGATGTTGTTAACTAGCAGCTTTGGGCTCTAGCCGGCACTGGGATAATACTTCACTGCTGAAGAAAATCTGTGAACCATTTGCTTACATTCTCAACAGTAGTTTGCTATAAGCAAATGATGCTTTCTCATGTGCACCCCAGTCTGCTGTGATGATACATATGTATTTATAAAGAGAAGTGCCAGAGGCATATAATTCACATTACTGCTCTCATTAGTAATGTCTACAGTGGTGTTAGCACATTATCTCTCTGGTGCTTTATTAAAAAGAAATAAACAAATTTAGAAAAAGAGGAGAAAGAAAAAATGTTTATGGTCTCAGATATGCCATTTTATGGTATTTGTTCTTCATAATAATACTATTGCGGTTATGTATTGCAATATATATTTGTTTTTAAATGACAGGATAATTGATCAACTAAAGGTCCAAAAAATAAAAAAATAGGATATAATATAAGTACAACAATTTAAAAGATTAGTTCACTTTAAAAAAAAAAAAATTGCTCATAATTTACTCACCCCGATGTCATCCAAGATATCCATGTCTTTCTTTCTTCAGTCGAAAAGAAATTTAGGTTTTTGAGGAAAACATTCCAGGATTTTTCTACACAGAATGGACTTTAATGGCAACCATCTATCCCAATGTTCAAAAGAAGGTTCAAATGTCCGTCTCAATGCAGCTTCAAAGTCTCTACACGATCCCAGTCAGGAAATAAGGGTCTTATCTAGCCCTCGGTCGGTCATTTTCTAAAACAATAAAAAATGTATATACTTTTTAACCACAATTGTTCGTCTTGTGCTGGTCTGCGACGTGCCACGTATTACGTAATCACGTTGGAAAGGTCACAATTTAAAAAAATAATAGTAGTAAAAATAAATTAAAACAAAGATGTCAGACGATTTTGAAGTTGGAGGAGAAAATGAGATGGAGTTTTTCACACTTCCCTACTTTTTTGAACCGGAGTACACAGACAAATAACTTAGATAGATGACGTCAACGTGACCTTTCCAGCGTGATTACGTAATGCAAACCAGCACAAGATGAACAATTGTTAGAATTAATTAGAATTTTTTTTAGAAAATGGCCAATCGTTTCGCTACATAAGATACTTATTTCCTGACTGGGATCGTGTAGAGACTTTGAAGTTGCATTGAGACGGACATTTGAACCTTCTTTTGAACATTGGGATAGATGGTTGCCATTAAAGTCCATTCTGTGTAGAAAAATCCTGAAATGTTTTCCTCAAAAACCTTCATTTCCTTTCGACTGAAGAAAGAAAGACATGGATATCCACGATGACATCGGGGTGATTAAATTATAAGCAAAATTGTTTTTGAAAGTGAACTAAGTATTATAATACTAATAAATTAAACACATAACATCTATATACATTATTTATGAATAAACAGAAACAAAAGCGGTTTTAAAAAAGCAGTGAACATATTATAGAAATGCACCAGTACTTCCACAAATCCCAAAGGAATTCAGGGTTTTTTCTCACATTTGATGTAATAACATGAATTTACCGTTAAAGGGATAGTTCACCCAAACATGTAAATCCTGTCATTAATTACTTACCCTCATGTTGTTCCAAACCCGTAAGCCCTTTCGTTCATCTTTAAGAACACAAATGAAGATCTTTTTAATGACATCTGAGCAATTTCTTTCCCTCCATTTACAGCTACACAACTTCCACTTTGACCCTTCAAAAAGTTCATAAAGAGATCGTAAAACTAATCCATATGAATTGAGCGGTTTAGTCCAACTTTTCTGAAGAGACACGATCACTTTATATGATGAACAGATTGAATTTAGACTTTATTCACATATAAACATTGATCAGCAAACATAAACAGAAGCTCAACCAAACCTACCTCGAACGTGCTGCGTAACACAAGAGAATAAAAACAAAACAAAAAAAACATATAGACTAAACCGCTCAATTCATATAGATTAGTTTTATGATCTCTTTATGAACTTTTTGAAGCGTCACAGTGGTAGTTGCGTAGCTGTAAATGGAGGGACAGAGATCGCTAAGATTTCATCAAAAAGATCTTCAAAGCCACTTACTCAAAATAGTTGTCCTTGTCTGCATCAACAAGGGATGGACAATGTCTTTATGGATTTCAAGAGAGGGGGGCAAAGTCTTTTTTGAATGCACTTTTGTGACAGCTGCCATATGAATCAAAATAATTCAACCACAAAATACTAGCAATAGAGCCTGTTGTGCAGTTCATCCACAGTGTGATTAGCCCCTATAAAAGATGAACCAGCGGTCTGTGGTGCTGCCCAATGAAGGGTATCCAATGGTTTGTTAACAAACCCCATTGGCAGTGGACTGTTAAATAATATAACAGGCAGTTTCTGCAGCTTCCTGGCCTAATTTTGGTCGAACCTAGCCTAGAGTCTTATTGAATAGATCTGTCACAAATACAAGCACTGAACCAAACTGAGCTAGTTGGATATGAACGAGTGTCATCACATCTCAACATCACAAGCCACTGGAGTCACACCAGGCCAGAAAGGCTGTCTCACAGTGGAGCTCAAACTCAGAAGACTGGCTGATGCCACCGAGAGTTGTGAAACTAGAGGTCTGGGTGATCTTTGGTCACATATCCAGTGGTCTTTCATGTTCCGATCATAACACAGACATCTCAGACCCATCAAATATAAATATTACTTATCAGGGCTGAACACTGTGTTTTGCTGTCTCCGAGAATACTCTTTGACAGTTACTTTTGTGGTCTTTTAGCTCTGGAAAGTGGCATAATTTGTGACCGTTGGCCTAAATTCATCCCAGCTCTTGATATTTCATGAAGGACTGTGAAAGAGATGACCTAATCATAAATAGAGGCGCCTAAAATGTCAAAGTGACAGCCTGGGTAACATTTACGGCATTAAACGTCATGCTTACTGTAGGAACTGAAGCTTTAGTACTTAGAAACGGAGGTGTAAAAACTACAGGGAAACAACAAAAGGATGTGATGTCCACATTTTACTCAAAAACCAAAGTATATCCAGTCAAAAATGAATGCGAAAGTGAAATAAATAATATTTATGTATTTTTTGCATGCCGTTTGCATTATTAGAATGTGTGTTAGCATCCAGCTAAATATAGTACCTTAAAATTCACTGTCATAACGCGTCTCATCATACACTTAAAATATGATTTGTTGCGGTTTAAACACTTGGAAAAAAATTAAAAATTAAACATCTTGACATTTCCTTCCAGCTATTTTGCCTGTTGGGTCTCCACTCTCCACTGTAAGCACAATTTCTGGTCTATTTTTTCTTTTTCTTTTATGTCTGTTTTTTGACAGACGCTGTCAGAAGACTTTAACCTGTATTAACCCAGAACGGTATTTTTAGGCATATGTAGACATACATAGGTGAAATATTCATAATACTACATACTTTTCACTCCTTACAATTTCATACAAAGTGTAATTTTCAATATATGAAATCATAAAATTGTATTTATTTATACATTTAATATTATTTAGGCTATTTTATATATAACCTAAAAATATTTATTTTCAATAGTACGGAGTAAACACAATTCACAAAATGATACTTAGGTATTACACAGCATTACTCATGTACTTTGCCCCTTACTTCAAGAAAGTGTAAGAAACGTTAACTTAGAGCATTTACCCTGACCAACTGCCTACTTTATTATAACATCCTGTGTTTCTCTTTTATACATTTCATACAGTGCTGTCATGACCTTGTCAAAAGCTTGTGGGTCTTAAAAATTGACTTTCTTTCATCTGATGGCCTTGTCGGGGTGATTCTCTATGAACTGACACAGCCATTGTCAGTTCAGCTCAGCAACAACATTTCACTATTTTGACTTTTTAATCATGCAATGGTGAAAAGTAGTGAATGAAAAACATTTTCAATAAAAACATTTAAAATCAGCGACCCACTGCCACTGATGTAGTGGTTCACATTAAGACTTTCATGTTTCAGAGTCAAGGAAATGCTTCTTGACTTTTTATTTCACATTTCTAAGAAAATAATTGTGCACATTCTGTGTGCTCAAGTGCAATAATTATAGAAAGCAACTGATAACTTATACAATATTTATTTGATAAAATTGAAATTGATATACTGATACTGTATATTAATGCCATAAACAACCTTGCAAACCAGCAAATCAGCCATTTTTTGTCTCATTTATTGGATTGTTTTGGAAGTGAAAAAATAATAATATTCTTACTCATATCTTGATTCATCAGTTTCATTATCAAATATCATCTGGCTTACCTCAAAGTGTAAAGTATTTTCCCATCATTCCATATTCTAAGTAGCTGATTTGGTGTAGTAATCCAATGTGAATCTGCGCTCTTGGAATTTCTGAAGATCGTGTCCGGTAGCCAAATGAGTCCAACCATATTACTGTTCAAAGTCAATATTTTCATAGTGCTGTTATATCTGAGCCGGCTGTCCGTCCATGTCTGTGCAAAAATGATGTCAATCTGGTACTCCTGTGGAAATAAAAAAAGGTCATGTATCAAGAAAGATGAATGACATGTTGACTTAATATCCTATATATTGAAGCTCTTATAGTGATCACTTTTAAACCATAAATACGTCGCTATTCTTGTTGATTGAATATTGACAATTGAACCCAGTTTAATACAACCTGGCCTTAAAGGTATTCTTTAGCACTCTCTTAACACATTTCCACTGTGTTTCATTCCTAAACAGCTGTAGAAACACAGAGCCATACAGTAGCAATCTGAATTCCTAGAACCAGCTCTTAAATTAATGCCAGAATTATTCAGTATTCAGTGATGGAGCACCGCTGATCCCAATGTGGTTTGGATGGAAGACAGAGTCGGCTTTGAGATACTTTAACAAGGATTATGAGGTTCTGGCACTGTACAAGCTGGCAGTCGGAGCCATAGGAATTGAATGTGGGGAAAGACACATAATCACACCTCATGGTCCACAAACTTTCAGGGATTTCTTAGGCTTTATAAACAATCCCAGCAGTTGTGTAGATACCCTCAAAGGCTGCTGCATACTTGAGTACATGGTTAAATACTGCATCGGACCCATGCAACCTGTGAGGGAATAAATGCCTAATCACATTTGTTAAAACCACAGGGTTAGAGCCATCTGATACTTCATATATTTTTAGTAGTGTGTTTTGGAGGGCAAGAGGTCAGGATTTACTGAGCAGGAAATGTAAAGGATGGATATTTTTTAACACCGCTGAAAGGGGCTAGTCAACAACAATTAAACATAAACTAAATGAGGCCAGAGTTTTTTGAAAGCTTAACCGCCGTTTCATAAATGCTCTTTGCCATTACAGTCTGAATTAGCCTCCAAAAAGGGGTAATTTTGAAATCAGATCATACCATTAATATATTAATTATGGTACATTAAATCTTGTGCTAGTTTTTGTTGTTGTTGTGCTTTTTACTGTCAGAATGAAAGCTGTAAAATACATAATAGGGTTAACCAGAGACTAATTGAGGATGTGCATTTGATCCGTCCTATAATGTTGTTTATTTGTAAATGTCTCACTGATATATAACCCTAACGCAGAATTTGTCAGAGCTTGAATGCAGAAGTTTGACAGGGTCTCTGAGGTGTAAGAGTCACTGCATCTGAAATGGTGCATAAATAGCTCAAAATCAATTTCCATTTCAAACACTTGCCACGATTAGAACTATTCTGTGGAAGCAGTCCAATCAAAATATGTGCCTATGCGTCATTGTGTGTGTGAATGTGTATTTGAAAAAGACCCATCTTCTTTGGAGTGATTTGAGGTAGGAAGACTAATGGCCTCATTATCTATTCCAGCTTTGATGTCTGAATCCAGCCCTATAAACATCCAGCTAATTTACTCCAGCCGTTTCAACCGTCCAGCCGTGACCCCACTAAAGTCTACACAAACCTTCACACAAATCTGATCAATGTGACCTGTGCTAACTCAGTAAATGCAAGATAACTGGAGGCATCTGTGCACTACATGACAGAGACTTCCTTAAAATGTCAGCATAGTGAATACCAAACTCAATGACTTCATACTTGTTTGAATACATTCAAAAAGAGCTCTTAATGTTTCTTAATGTTTGCAAACTGGGGTCAGCAGATCCGCAGGAGGCAAAAAGGTGGCGTGAGGGGGGTGCAGAGCGTTTCAGAGGGAATATTTTTTAAATAAAAATGCAATAAATAATCATCCACAATAACATTTTAATATTTTTATTACATATTTTTCATCTTTCGTTTAAGGGAAATAATAAAGAAAAAAATATTTTATTCTATTTAACAAACATCTCATTTCTCTGTATACTTGCAATGTACATATACTTTGAAGAAGCGTTTGTATTTGATATGAAGATGATGTTTGCTGTATCTTTCTGGAGAGTTTTTCATCGTGTTTGTTGCCTTCAGCTTGCTCATTGGGGGCTGTAAGGCAATATTCTCAGTAAAGCTGCTTTGGAACAGTATTTAGTGGGAAAAAGCGCTATGACATGATTCTCTCTGTGTATATAATACAACATTGCTCTAAAAAAAAGATACACTTCCAACTTAATACACACTTAATAATTGTTTTGGCTTTAGGACTGTGACAGGGCAGCCAATTATTTTATTTTGCCAACAACACATCTTTTAAGACAGAAAAGTCACACAGAAAAGGGGGGTTTTACTCATTAAAACATACTGTATATTTTTCTATACAGTTGTACAGGAAAATATGAGTGTATTTTCCGTTATATTTTAGGAAGAAGGGAGATCAGAAGAAGAGATCATTATATTTAGGGGTCCTTGACATCAAAAAAGTTTGAAATCTCTGTCTTAGTGGCACCTCCTCTTTTATTATGACTCTAAACTGATTGTCCCCCTTCATAATTAATGGTGGTTGTCACCCTCCAACCCCACGTACCTGCGCCGGCCTGACAGTCATTTGACCTTTTGCTATCTCTCCCCAAAGGTGGGTCTCTTCATTATAATACCAGTCTCATTTATCACAAGTCAGTGGGCATGAGAGCAGTCAGGCCATAATTGTGACCTTTTATTCCAGAAGCTAAAGGGAGTTCAGAGGTAGGCGGAAAAGAACATCACTTCAGGTCTAATCGCCATCCAAGTGAAAATGTGTTGAGCGTCAGAATAAACAGAACTAATCTGAGGTGATTCCATTACATCTGGACAAAAACAATGTACAGACAACAGAAAAAAGAGTTTGTTTGTTCAAAAAGAAGCCTGGAGTCAAGCTGTTGCCATTTTTGTAATCCACAAAGTAAAATTAACTTTGTTCTGTTCAACGGAGAGATTATGAATGATCCCATATAATGAAATGAGTGTAAACATTTTCTTGTTGTTCGAGAGTTCTAGACTGTCACAGTCTGTGTGCTGTGACAATCTGTTATATTAATTAGGTTTTTGGAGTGCTGCTTCAAAGCTGCGGGCAAGCATCAAACGCTGGGGGGGAAAAAATAATGTTTTACAGTATTGAGTGTGCACTCTAAGCTGATGCCGATGCGGGGGAGATTGAAAGATTCTTTACTGCAGTGATAAACAAGGAATTACATCGCCCAAAACATTAGTAAACAGGACACACACAATAAAAGCCGTGCAAAATTCCCACGGTCTAAGAAATAAATGGTGGAATGTGGCAACGGGTCTGTTTGTGTCCCACTGGATGTCCTTATCGCAAGGCAAGCCCTCACATACCTTACTAAGTCTCACATTTACTCAGCAGGGTTGGCAGTTTGTGGATTGAAATAATTTTGTTTTTAACAGTCTGCCATTGTTTGATTTCACCAGACTTGTTTTTGTCTGGATAATCCGTCGGGACTGCTGTGGGAAGGCTAATGTGTGGAGAATGCATATAAAATCAAGGTTCCTGCTTTGTGGTTCACTGCAATGGAAAGACTCATTTAATGAATAAGAGACAAAACAATTCATTTCCCCTTCCTTAGAGGTCCTGACAGACAAATGTATGTCAGTGGTTGTATATCATCACATTCATTAGCTGCTGGTTTCAATGTAGATGCTGATTCAAAGGATAATAACCATTGTCTACATTTGCACTCCAGTTAGAACGACTGCTAGTGCTATAGGTCTACTTTAGCCATGAGCTAAATGTCAATGCACAATGTATGCACTTTCGAGCAGTAATTCACCCAGAAATGAAAATTCTGCTATTATTTACTCACCCTGATGTCATTCCAACAATATATGCTGCTATTTTCATTATCAGTGGAACAACAGTAGAAACCTTTTTAATGATTTATGCTATTTTTTTGCCAAACAACGACAGTTCATAGTGACCACAGGGGTTCTTTTATAGAGCTTTTATGTTGTTTTTCTCAAGAACTGTTTATTTAAAACATGAAAACACATGTGTCTGCGTGTGTGTGTTTATATGTTTTATGAGGACAGAAATTTGTATAAAGACATGGGTATTACACTGGTATTACAAGTGGTTTATGAGGACATTTCCCGAGTCCTGATAATTAAAATGGCTTAAAAAACATGCTAAACTATGTTTTATTAAAAATTTAAAAATGCTGAAAGTTTTCTGTGATGGGTAGGTTTAGGGGTAAGGTAGAGGGGGATAGAATATACAGTTTGTACAGTATAAAAAATTGATAGGAATACCAGTGTGTGTGTTGAAATTACTTAATCATGGAGATTTTTCTTACCATGTGACCATTTATTTACCATGTTTATTTAAGGTTGCCACCTAAAAATCTGGCAAGGGGCAACAGATGAAAACTTGGAACAAATAACACTATATAGGTTTGGAATGTCATGAGGGTAATGACAGAACATTATTTTTTTTGAGAACTCTTGTGGGCAGCAGAATGGCTTAATGTCTGTGTAGTCCAATAAAGCCTAATCATTTTTATAAGCAATAACCATAGTTTACATCAGTATTACTCATTATTTAGTATGCGAAACCACCCTCAGCTCTCAAAGAACATATCATTTGATAACGGTTTTCCACAAATAAGAACCTATTTTTACCCAGTAAAGTGTCGTAACCCCAAGGGACGTTTCCTGCACCTATGTACTCGCCTTCATAAAGCTTCATTCGAAAATATTCTTTGAAAGTATTTCAGGGTGGAAATATTGTCATATGAAATTTCTGAAGGGCTAGTAGGAATATCACTCATTACAGTAAATTGTCTGGCCCCGGCTCTTGTGAGTAAGGAATCATTTTCTGCTCCGGTTCCTGTCCTGTCCACAGATGACCTGCATACAAATTCGTGATTTCCCTGAGCAGAGTGGCTCCCTCAGCTGTTGAGATCAGGATGAGTGAGTTAATTCCACCACGCCTGACAGGCACATCACGTCATTTGTGGTAATGACATCTCCCTGCTCCGCTGTCCCGCGCACACACACTCTCACCTTTGATTTGTGTGTGAGAGCCACACAGTATCAGATTCATCAGGCCCCTTCTCCTCCCATAGCTCTAATTAAATTCCTTGTGCCATTTATCATCTGAGAAAGAGAATATATAAATAAAGGCCTGTTGAATGAATGATAAAACAGGCCGAGGCAGAGTTATGCAAGCTCTGGAGCATTCACGTCCAGGGGGATGGTATGGAGCAGCATTAAATAAATATGGCATTTAGCCATGACACGTCCACAGGGGATTGGCCCGCAGGAAATACAGCGCAGGGAGTCTGGGTCTGAGGTGCTCCAAAGTGTTGAAAAGAGTTCATTCTTTCATGCCAATTTTAATCAGGATATTCAGAGAATGCTAGTCTGTGTAACTATCCGTCATGTGCCCAGTAACTAATATGTAAAAAGAAACTGCGAAGACAACCAAAAAGTGCAGTTAGAGGCAGAATTATCAATTGAATTACATTCATTAACAATGAGCATGTTGCTGCAAAGTCTAACAAGAACAGATGAAACTGTAAAGTAAGAATCAGGGGTCAAAGTTTTGAACCAGCGTCTATTTCCCCATTGACAGCCATTTGAATACAGCCAAAACATTATGAATGCAGTTGTGTATTTATCCATTTTTTTTGTTTGTTAAAATGGATATTATTTAAGATGCATATTTGCTGTGTATTTCACACTTTATCTTTATCTTCCAAATACAAATTTCACAAAAAAAAAAAAAAAAAATCCAATGTTACACACTTAATCTGCACGACGTAATGTTGAATGATGCTTGTTCACACATGACAGAGATCAGGTGTTCTGTATTGTACTGAGACATTATATTATCTTTACGCAGATCTAAAAAAGACTGGAGCTTTAAGAGAGCAATCTTAATTCACAGCCAACTCCGTAAAGACCCAAACATGATTGGCATTCATCCACTGAAATGGCAAGTTATGTTAAAAAGGAACTCTTCTCGATACAAAAAAAAGGAAAGAATAAAGAATACATTCTCAAAGCACAAACTCTCAAAGGAATTGTACTTTTGTGCTACACTTTCCCATTTAATTAAATATACATTTTATCCACCTAATTACACAAATGTTTCCTACTGTTATTGTCAGCACAGCTTCAATGAGTTCTTCCTTTATGTTAATAAAGATGCAGTTAAGCAAGATGTCTCCTTGTTTTTGAACAGTATATTACTGTATGGTATTTTATATAATTGTAATTCTAAAAAGCAGACCATAGAACTATTACTAACATTTAGCTAATCTTAAAATTACAAACTCAGTAATATAATGCTAGAGAAATTCCATTAAAAACAGCATAAAGATATTTGCATTCATTTATTCAGCAACTTCTGAACCTGAGAAATGAGTTAAGGAAATAACAATGTATTCTCAGGAGGCTTGAGTAAACTCTTTAGATTAGTCAGTGGAAAAGTTCTGTTTCCATCTGAGCTGCAGATCTGTGTGTCGTCTCATGAGGACACCATGGACTCCAAGGAACCGCATTTATATTACAGAGTCAACACACTTGTAAAATGGTAACTTTAAACCACCGAGAAACCAATGTAAATATGTAACATTTCCTCACGGTGTTGACAGCATCAGCAACATTGGTGCGAATTGCAATGAGGAATGTTTTTTTGCTGGCTAAGGTAATAAGTTGTGCTTGTTAGTTTGACTAAGCATGGTTTTAAAATAATCATAACAGTTCAAGGGGGTGTGCTAAGAAAAAAAGGTTACACTTTATTTTAAGGTGACATAGTTACATTGTACTTTCTTAAATAAGTAGCTACTGATTAATATTAATTAACAACATGTACTTACTATAGAGTTACGGTTAAGGTTTGGTTTAGGGTTAGTTACTTGTAATTATGCATACTTTATTACTATAGTAAACATAACGTGTAACTACGTCACCTTAAAATAAAGTGTTGTAAAAAAAAGTGCATCAATAACAACAATACCCAGCATATTGTATTTTACTCATTTAATTTTCCATTTTCCCTTAAATTATACATTTACAAGGTCACATTGTAAGTGTGTGTGTGTGTACAGTTATTAAGCATGGTATCAATTCCGCTGAATATCTTTATTATTATATTATCAGTCCTTTGAATCAATAACGTTTATTGAAACTTAAAAACGTTTTGTCGACTGCAACATATCGTCTGTATTGTATGTATTTGAACCCAGGCGTTGAACTTTTAACTTGACAGCGCGAGAAAATGAAAAGCAGACGAGGCGCAACCTATGAGCGCCACAGTTAAAGACGCTGTTAGTTTAACGCATTAGCATGTATGTTAAAATCGAAAACAACATTTGCTCTTTTTCATCACCACTACACTAGGGTGAACAAAGTCCAAGAATTTATATAAATTATGGCCACTGTTGATGAGGAGCTTAATATGATCGCTATTGGCTATTCCCAGTACCTGAACGTGCAATTGACTCCTCCCCCATCAAAACCATTGTTCATAGGCACATTAAAGCATTGATTA
>JARPMJ010009487.1:0-26649 GCA_033366665.1 Phoxinus dragarum
TTTTAGAGCCTGATGAAATCAGTATAAATACATGTTTAATACTGCAAAACACGCTCAATGTTACAGTCACTGCCCTTGCCATCCAGAATAAAAGAGAACATCCTAATCGAGTGAAGGGATTTGTGGAAACTGTGGTTCCTAATTATTGTGATCCAACATTTGCCTCGGATTTCAGGATGAAAAGACAAACATTTCCGGTGAAGGATAATCCACTTCTTACCTCCGAGACTGATGATCTACATGACCTTATTATTTTCATTGTGAGTATTAGGCTTATCATTATTGCTGATCACTGTTGATATGCTATATTTTTACTATAAAACTCTTATATAAAATATACTTGATATAAAATATCTTCAATTGTTGCGTATACCGAGCTGCAGCGGACACTTTTTTAAAGACTTTACTTGGACCCATTGTGCGAGCTGTCTCTTTAATATCGTGTGGTTTATATACATGTTGCTACTGATTGGGCTGACATTTTTGACACACCCACTAAACAAGAGAAAACATATCTCAGACCCCGTTACACACCGTTTCCAGGAAGCATGTCGTTCAACCTGGAAACCGTAGCAAAACTTTGCGCACCGGTTTGAGCTTGAACGTGCCCCTGAGTTTTTATCACTGACACCAGTCAATCATTTACTCATCTCATCAGCCACCACAAACACCTCAGTTCACTCGATGTCTGGCCCTGAACTGGGACATGAACCCTTACCTGATCGTCACCTGAACTCTGTTTTTTGTGATTCTTCGCTTGTGGATTAAAGAGATATACTTGCTTGTGCTCATCTCCTACGTCTACCTGCTTGCTTCAACAATCCTCCCTGCCATCAGCTCCTTCCATCAATCACCTTTACAAGTAATTTCTTCATTATCTGCACAACACTGGATAACTACTCACCTGTTTACCTCTGCTTCAGTTTGTACGTTCAGTAAAGCTTGTGTGGATTCACTTACCTCCCTGTCAAGTGTGTTTATCCTGATACATCATGCCATCTGTTCTCCATATGGGTCAGTCCATTTAGAAAAGTCTGGATATCCCACTGGATGACTAGACATTTTTGGCAGAAGAGGGAAAAAATTGGATCGTGACATGACAAGGGCTCAAAACAGTATCACCATAATGTAGATGCAATGTCAAGTGTGTTCTAACTGCTACTGTACAGCTCCAACACTTTTTTAACATGAACTCATACTCATAGACAACAGAATCTACTGAGAATTGATCCTAAAAACAGCACATCTCGCAGGTGTCTTCTATAGCTGATACCCAGACATGAGGGACTTCCTGGTATGTTTGGAACATCAGAGGGGTGTATGTGATGTTCCTCACTGCCTCACAGGAGCTTCAGGCCGCAGGATTTCAGTTATCATCACACACCAGGCTGAGCTGATAGGAACTTCTGACCTCACAAACACATACTAACCCTTCAAAGAATCGATGAAACAGAATGCGCTCGCTTTCTTTAGCGTTTAGCATACCTGGAGGAAACCCAGAGCGGGTTTCACTCAGACACAACAAAACGGGTCTCAGTATCTTAGAGCAGCCTGCCAGTCTCAGAAAAATATTTTACAGTACATGAATGCAAATCTAAATGGGTTGGTCTGAAGTAGCTTCATTATTCATAGGTTTGGGCGTTACGTGAAATAAACCAATCAGAGCGTCCTCTCACATTCCCTTTAAGAGCAGATGAGCTTGTTTCATGGCGGATTGCTATTATAACGGCGGATTTGCCAGGCGAAAGCCAGGAGCGGTTCACAGCCGAGGAGGCCGACGTTCTCTTCAGGGCCGTAAAACACAGAGAAGTGACATTGGAGATAGGAGAAACCCACCCAAATTAGCTTCGGTTAAACAGGCGTATATAATAATTTGGGTAAATGTGTAAGCTAGATTTATTTTTTCACATGTTCATGAACACAACAATGATTTCCCTCATGTGTTAATATTTTTCCTTGTAATAATGTATGATTTGCAAAAATTAAAACTGCTGCGTCTGTGTAGATGAGAGAATCAAAGTGTATGCGCGTTGTGCACACGCTACATTATGGCCAAGCATGCTCCCTTAAGGCGAGACACTACAGATGAAAATGGTAAAAAAAATGTTACTAGCAGATATCACCATGAAACTTTCCCAGTTGATTAACAACATTAAGATGAGAAAAAAATGTATTACAAGTTTTCTGTAATTTAATGTTTAAATATGCAAATTAGGCAATATCTAATTAAAATATGCTCTAATTTGCATATATATATAAAAATCTGAATATTGGATAAAGCCAGGTTCAAATTTATTTTTTCATTGTGTACACAAATTAGATGGGAAAAAGAGGCATTTATGGACATCTACTTTTGGAATAAAATGTTATACAAATCAGGCTAGGAATAAGATATTTACAAATCCCTCAGTAAATGTCTTCATAATATAACTAGGTACAAGACTGGAAAGTTTGGTGTATATAGGTGCTACTGAAGTGGAGATTTTGGAGTATGAGAGATAAGTCATTTTGAGAAAACGGGCTTTAAAGATTTATCATCAGCCAATATCATTCAGCCCTTTTATTTTCACGATTGGTTGCTGATAAAAAGGAAATTACCATATTTTGATCCGACAGCATTGTACAGCAGAGAGAGCTTTCTAACGGTGTATTTGATGACAGGGTGCAGGCCGCGATCGCGGAGCAGCATGTTGATTTAGAACACCAACTTTTGTTGAATTTATGATAAATCTACAGACGCAAATTGACAAAGTGTAGTAAAATAAAGACCTAAATGTGTATTTCGGACTTTTTTTCACCACAAGTCTAAAAGAAGACATGTTATTGATGACAAATATCTCAAAATTGACCATTGAAAAAAAAAACTATGTTTTTGCCTGCCGTGTCTCGCCTTGAAATACCACGAATAACACGCGCACCTGGTCAGTGGCGGAATTGTTTTCTGGAACTGCAAAATAGCACCAGGGAACGTTTGCGCCGGAACACGCCTCCTCTTTTCTCTACCGCGCAAGTTCATTCACTCATTTACCGACGTGCGTCTGTGGAGGGAAAAGTCCGCTGTGCGTCGGGTGCAAAGTCAATTGCGCTGGGTGCAAGATAGGGCCCTATGTCTGTCTGTCTATTTATCCATATATTTACTTTCAAACCTCTATCGTCAATGTCCAAGTGTTTGGTATGATGTATTTTAAAAATAAACTTTAGCTGCTGTTATGTGAGAGGACTCCATGATGAAAAGAAAGAGCCAAAGAGGAAAAACAGACCATGCAGGGTCGGGTCAGAGATCTCCCACTGGCCATAACTTCATTAGAAATTAAACGATCAGAGCAATAAAAGTGCTTTTTATTGTGAAAGAAGCTTTTATGCTAATCCAATAACTCTCTCAGGGTGCCTGTTGCCCACGGAGATGGGAGGATGGAGATGCGTTTCCATAGCAATCGAAAGGCATTCACACACGAACACACAGTCATTTGTTGCCTTGGTATTCTCCTCAACTTGCAGCCTGGAGCAAGTTTTGGGCCCAAACTTACTGTGAGTGAACACACAATAAACTCCCCTAATCTTTCTCTCATTTGCCCAGCAGTGCTGTGTGTGTGAGTTAACGGTGCTCCGAGGAAGAGCCTCGTCCTGATCTGTGCTGTGCTGTTATTAAGAGAACATTGATCTAAGGCCCTTGCCACCACTTCCTGCTGATATTATCCTTTCCCAGAACCAGAGAACAATTGTTTGTGTGTAAGTGACTGTGTGTTTGATAGAGAAGGGTGTGGAGACACAACACTTTGCCTCTCCTCACATGGTGTTCTACAGCTTATACAATAAACATCCAATTATATTACTGTACTTATTAGATGTGCTTGAGTTATTTGATGAGTCATTCTGTCACACTGGAGCAAATAGTGTGATGGAGTAATCAAAACTATTAAAGACCCCCTGTGGTGAAAATCAAGCATTTCATTATTGATTATATGTCTATGTGGTGTTAATACGCTTTAAGAAAAACCTATGCAAATTCATAAGTCAACACCATTGCTGAGTATTTTCTCCTTAAAACTGCAGTTAACCAAAAAAAGTCTCAAAAACGTGGTTTGAAATCATTGTTTCTTACGTCACAAACTACCTTGTAATCAATCACGTCAACATGCAGGAGGGCTTTAGCATATCATCATTACTATGCTGTGAAGCAGGTAGTATATGTTTCTGTTCACACGAAAATATATAGCCTACATTTTGCAATGTATATTATGATATTACGATGTTATGATGAACTATATTCCTTTCTCCACTGAAGTTCTAAGTTGTTAAAAGCATTCCTAGGATGCTGATTGTTAAAAGGCAGATCTCTGACTCTAAGATGGCAACGAGAACATGGTTTTTGTGTAACATTAGCAACACATTATAAGCTATTTGATAACGTAGTCAAGCCAAAGGCTAATTATATTAATTACAACTGAACTACGTGTCCAAAGAGGTACACTGTAAAAAGTGATCAGCTGACTTAACTTAAAAAAGCAAGGAAACCTGGTGCCTTAAAAATATTTTAAGGTAAATAAACCATATTTTTTTCAATTACACATTAAGTTTATTATTTAAAAAAAAATTAAGGCAATGGGTTTCCTCATTTTTTTTTAAGTTAAGTCAACTGATCACTTTTTACAGTGCGAGCGATACATAAAATGCATTACCATTCTAATACATCAACTTGTTTATGAGTTGAGCGAGTGGATCTCTGAGCTGGTGTGAGTGAGTGGAGGCGGGGCTCATTTACATATTCATGGTTTCTTGTATACTAAATAAAGAAAGGGTGTAGAGTTACATTCAAGCTATTTTAACTGAGAATAGATGTGAACAGTGCCGCCGCGCCCCCCACCACGCGCATCACGCGCTGTGCGTAGGGCACCAAGAGCTGAGGGGGCACCAAAAAAATTGCCTCCCGGAAGTTCCGGGAGTCTACCGCATTTTGATAGCGGCTCACTGATGCCCGCGAATTAGTTAATCTCCGGAATCTAGAGCGAGCGCGCCCGCGAGACAGAGACTGTGCTCCAAACCGCATAGCGCATGCACGGCAGAGAGGAAGAGAGAGCAAGAGACCTCATGAAGTGCATGTAATATCATCTTTGGCTCCTCCTGGGTCTCCTCTTCCACCTCAGTCAGGTAGGCTCCTGGCTTCACCCTGGCCCCTCCCTTATGGACCTTCATCTTTGCACTGCTCTAGGTCATTCAATGGCCCCTCACTCCTTTATCTCCTGCCTCACTCCCCCTTTGACGGTTCTGTCATCACTCCCCTGTCACGCCGCAGGAGCCGCCATACAGGAGGGGGGAGTAATGTCACAGACTGTATTCCCCATGATCCTCCCTGCACTTAACCATACACACCTGTTACTCATCAGCCCTCATCACAAGCACTATATAGCACACATACACACACACACATAATCCTGTTTTCTGGCCTCCTCAAGAGAACAGAGTCCCTTACCTGAGAATAATCCTGCCGTTAGCTTCTTTGTTCTTCTGCAAACTGTTACCTAGTCATCCAAGTCATCTCCTCACCAACCAAATCATCTCTTTGTCTAATCCTGTAACACATTTCATAAAATACGTTTGTGTTTAGTGCACTTTCATAAAATCTTGTGGTCTGCCTGGCCCTTCTACTATATTCAGAAGTTCTGAATATCAACTGGGGGGTTGTTTGAAGATTTTTATTAAAATAAAAAAATTGCAGTCACCATTTCAATTATGCTTTCAAAAAATCTAAAGAAATGTCTCCAGTTGTTCTAAACTGGTTTTACTAGTGCGCGTTGTAGAAAATAAACTTTTATAGACCCTTGAAAAATAAATGGTGGATAGGAAATTTAAATGTAAGTCTAGCCAAAACAAAACATTCAGGTGCAGGCAGAATTACAGTGGCCAGTATGAAGTTGTTCATGGAAACTAATTCAGGACAAATATTCATTCCTTTTCTCTTTCTGACTCCATTTCTGTCCGAGACTCCGGCTCTTTCTCTCATGGGTGAGGGAAATTACTCCACTAATCTACTCTCATAAATTACTTTCCTGATCTAATTAATATTTCACAGACGAGATCAGCCTGACATCGCACCTTTATCAAACATTAATTATTTAATTGACTGTTAAGAAGAGATGAATGGGGAGTAATTAGCCAACTGACTTGAGAGACCCCCTATAGAGTGAGCTAAGTAGCCATCACTAACCCGCACAAGCTAATGAGCCCACGCTAACCTCCGCTAGCTAGCGTGCCCTCGCTTGCGGCCTTCCAACAAATCAGAGAAAATGTCTACTATTTGCATACCGTGTGTGAGCCAACCGTCTATTCCGTTTCCATTAGCCTTCTGTCTTAAAATCAATTTGAAATTACCAAAGCTGTAGGTGTTTACAAAGGGACTCTTAGTTTAACATCTTGCCATCTTTTGTTCATCCGGAGACGTCTCTTTTAAAAATCCCTTTTTGGAATCCCATAGTAATCCACTCACATCCCCTTTCTGTGTATCACAACTTTCAAATCCTCCTCTGCTGCTCTTTAACGTGGTAGTGATGGGTTTGTCCTGCTGTCATGCTAACCCACTGAAGCAGGAACAGATGCAGAACAGTTTTACAAGCAGACGCTTACTCAGACAGTCACAGAGGAGTCTTTAACACACACACACGCGCGTTTTCTTCGCAATTCAAATCAGGACATACTTTAGGACATGTATTGCTCTTAAAACACTACACTACTTTCTTTAAAAGGAAATTTAATTTGGACCTTTTCATCATTTTACTGCTCAAAAGTTTGGAAACATTACTATTTTTTATGTTTTTGAAAGAAGTCTCTTATGCTCATCAAGCCTGCATTTATTTGATAAAAAAATACAGAAAAAAAGGAGTAATACTGGGAAATATTATTACAATTTAAAATAATGGTTTTCTATATACTATAATATATCATTTATTTCTGTGATGCAAAGCTGAGTTTTTATCAGCGTCATTACTCCGGTCATCAGTGTCACATGATCCTTCAGAAATCATTCTGATATGCTGATTTGATACTCGCTATTATCAATGTTGGAAACAGTTGTGCTGCTTAATATTTTTTTGGAACCTGTGTGATACTTTTTTCAGGATTCATTGATAAATAAAAAGTAAAAAAGAACAGCATTTATTCAAAATAGAAAACATTTCTAACAATATAAATCTTTACTATCACTTTTTATCAATTTTTACTGACCCAAAAAGTTTTGAATAGTGTTAAAGATTTCTATTTTAAATAAATTATGTTCTTCTTCTTTTTTTATTATTAATCAAAGAATTCTTTAAAAAGTATCACTGGTTATAAAAAAAAAAATATTAAGCAGCTGTTTTTCAGCATTGATAATAAATCAGCATATTAGAATGATTTCTGAAAGATCATGTGACACTGAAGACTATGAATAAATGCGTGTGTGTGTGTGTGTGTGTGTGTGTGTGTGTGTGTGTGTGTGTGTTTTAAGGATGTCCCCAGACTGAGGTATCAAATCAATCTTTCATCCTAATCTAGTGAAGACTTTGGTGGAGTGTTTAATTTGTTTTATTGGTTTTAAAGTCTATTGGTCAGGGACAATAGTAATATATATATATTTATATATATATATATTATCAACGCCTTCTAAAAATGCCCATATTTTACATTATTAACCAATACAAATATACATCAAATACAAAAAGTCTAGGGTAATATATACAAAATACATAGCATTTCTTTTTGATAACAATGTAAAGACAGAAAGGGACGGAGGAGAGCCTCCGGTGAGTGGTGGTTAATATTGCAGACCTCTGAGGCCACAGATAGCACTTTAAACAACGGCCTGACATCCGAGACCTCCCCACACATCACTCTCACACACTGATGTGTGGACGGGACACTGTCAGAGAAAAACAGAAGACAAAGATGGACAATGACAAAACTGAAAGTGATAAAGAGAGATGTCCTCAGCTGTCATGGCTATGTTCTTACTGTAAATCATCGTCTGTGTGAAACAGACACTTAAAAAAACGAGTAAATCTTCATTAGACATACCGAATTATCAATACAGTTATAGTAAAAACCACATTAATAATCTGGGACTTTATTTGATTTGATTATTTTAAAGAGGCTGTCACACATTAACTATATGTGACTAGTTGACATAATTAGATATTTCATCAATGAAGTTGTAAGTTTTGCCCAGATGTGATATACATGCAGCCGTGGTGTATTATGTAAATGAATTTCGACACCAGGCAGTTGAGCAGAACACTCCTGCTGAGAGTGTCCCTTAAATAAAATGGCATCCATTATTATTCATCATTATCTCTGAAATATGTTTTTGAGTCATGAGAAGCCATTTTATCAATGTCAGACAGAAACACTCTTGCATGCTTTTATTTTTTTTATTCAATTACACGCACTCTTACTCTCGTTCAAAGGTCAATTTACCTGTCTCTTTTTAGCCCAGTGATCTCCCTCTGCCTTTCTGTCTCACACACAGGGGTTAATTTGCTGCTCTCACCTGTCTATCTCTGTGGGGCTGCAATAATGCCCCTGTCCACTTATCTTAATTACGTGTCAGTGAGCGTATCTGTGTGACACTGAGGTGTGTGTGTGTGTGTGTGTGTGTGTGTGTGTGTGTGTGCGTGTGTGTGTGTGTGTGTGTGTGTGTGCGTGTGTGTGCGTGTGCGTGCGCGCACTTGGGTGCATTTATTGAATTTGGGACCTTTAATCTCCTCATCAGAATGGACTCAGAGTCTGTCAGGACGACTGTCGAAGAGAAGACCATTCTCTATCTCTCACTCTTTCTTTCTCTATCTGCCTATAAAATAAGTCTTACGGGCTCTGACAGCTTTAAAACTCTATTTGAAAATCGCTTAAACTAAAACTGAATGTGTTAAAGTTCCAAGTAAATAAAAATCGTTCACATTTCAAACCATGTTTACAGACGAAAATGGCCATAAGTGTTAGTGTGTTGTAATGCTGGATCCGTGTTATCTTAAAAGCTGAATATGCTGATGACTTATTGTTCTTTGGCTTTTTAGGACACATGCATCTGACAAGACTTTCTGATCGTATCCCTCTAATCTCATCTAATCTAATAATCTAATCTAATCTAATCCTGCAGGTCTACAGTCAAAACACTGACCTCGTCTGACCTTTACCAGCTCTCACTGAAAGTAGTTTTCTCTGTCATAGTTGTTGTATTATGGGAAAGCCTAAATCAGCACTCAAATGAGTTTCACTTTCTGTAAAGTGTTCTTTAGGCAGAATGGAAAACAATAGATTTAGTGGGATACTGCAGATTCTTTTGGCCTAAAAGCATTTTTTTGTGAACAAAACTCATATTTTAGTGTGCAAAATCAGCTCAGAATGTTGGATGTCAATAAAACTCATTATACTAAAACTTAAAGTTATTAGTAATCAGATTACCTTTTCACTAGTAAAACAAAGCTTTACTTTAAAATTGACTGTAAAATATCTAAATATCTAATTTCCTTTTGGAAATAAGTAGTGCAAGTTACTTTGTTTTCCCATTTATTATGCCATGCTGGAGTGCAATTGTTTTGTCTCAAGACGCTCCACACAGTAATGTTTTTTTTCTAAGGCCCGTTTATGAAAGCTTCTTAAATGCCCTAATTGAACTAAGGCCTAATCCTGGCTTAATCTAAACCCTGTCTGTGAAAACTGGTCTTTATGTATTTAATCTCTCTTTATAAATCAATGTCTTTGATGCAAACCTGATGACTTTAGATAAACGTTCACTTTTGTGTTCTTTTTTTTTCTGCAATCCAGAATAGCAGTCCATCTGAAAGGTTTATTTGAGCTGCACCCTCTACTGTACAGATGTGAATTTGCATTTCCTTCAGAATGATGCTTATTCGTTTCACTTTTGGTGTAAAATGTCCTTTACATTTGCCAAAAGTATAACTTTTTGTTGTTATTAAAAACAAGCAAAAAGCACAAAAGTAACCTAACACATTACTCACAAATTTCCGTCCCCACTCACTCACACCAGCTCAGAGATCCACTGTCCAGTGTCCACTCTTTGACGGTCACATGTTAACATAATTGGTTACAAGGTAGTTGGTGACGTCAGAAACACCAGCGATTTCAAACTGCGTTTTTGAGACTGTCTTTGGTTCACGGCAGTTTTAAGGAGAAAATACTCAGCAATGGTGTTGACTTATGAATTTGCACATGGTTTGTCTTAAAGCATATTAAAAACACCACATAGACAGACATATAAACAACATTTAAAAGCTTGACATTAAAAATATTGGTAACACTTTACAATAAGGTTCATTTATTAAACATTATTTAATGTATTAACTAACATGAACAATACATTTGTTACAGTATTTATGAATCTTTGTTAATGTTAGTTAATATGAATAAAGCTGTTCATTGTTTGTTCATGTTAGTTCACAGTGCATTAACTCATGTTAACAAGATTTTAATAAAGTATTAGTAAATGTCGAAATTAACATTAACAAAGATGCATAAATGCTGTATAAGTGCAGTTCATTATTAGTTAACGTTAACTAATGTAGTTAACTAATGAACCTTATTGTAAAGTGTTACCAAAATATTGTCACCACAGGGGGACTTTAACTTTTCTAACTAAATAATTGTACACAAAGTAAATTAATATAATAATAAAATAAATCACAAATAATAGCCTAAGATATTGTTCCAAATTAAGTCAAAAATATATCTGGAAACTTTCTGGTTGTCAAATATTTGTTGAACACATCGTCATTCGTGTGATGAACTAATGTAGCAAATATGTCATTCATGCATGTCTTTAACATTTTCCAATATTTTGTTGAGGGATATTAAAAAAAAATCGCTTGGGTGAGTTGTTATTTTATTATTTTATAGAGGTATTTGTATGAAATGAATAAATCGAGGCTATTATGTAAGATAGCAACAGAGGTGCAAAAGTAATTAATCGATATTTTTTTATCTTATGATATCTATTCTCACATGCCCTGTGCCCAAAATAAGGGCAGTTAAGATAAGGTAAAGTAAGGTGTCCTTTATGACATAACCTGCCTTTTATTTATAATTTTTACCTTTTACAGTTTTGCAAGTCCTATAACCTTCTTAACTCATCTTGTCCACTAGAGGGGGCTGGTTGAAAACAATAGATTCATGTGAAGATTGAGTTGACTGTCTGTGTTAATACCATTTTTTACAGTATGGTTAATACATCAAATCCCCAGAAATCGATACTGTGGATAGACCATTATTTGATCATCTCCATGGGACGATATTGATATCAGACCAATTCAAAATAATCAAAAAAAACTGTGACAAAATTTGCATAATGACGGCCTACTCATTCAACCTTTAGCAAATAATTTTGAAATTTGAAAATGAAACCTAATTTTTGCATATAGCAACTTAGAAAAAGAGTCTATGGAAGATTGTTTCCGCCACTGAATAATTTCTCGCGGGTTTACATCTCCCAATTCTTTTTATTTATTTGATTTCATATTGATCAGAATTTCGTGATATTGGTAAAAAATTGTGAAATAGCCTATAAACTCACAATTTTAAGAAAATGTCAGAATTAAGGTGAGCTTACTCAAAAAGTCACAATTAAGTTTTTTTTTGTTGTTGTTGCGGAAACAAGCTTCCATAAGAGTCCATGTTGTTTAGTTGAAATATGAATCATCATTTCTCTGGGTTGTACGGCACTGTGAACATCTGATGTGAAGCTGCCAGTCGGAGAGGAAGAAAGAAACCCAGCAGTACTGTAAGCCTATGCTACAGACAGTTCGAGAAATATCCTGAGCCGACACAAAAATTGTGTGAGAATCTGAACATCTGTTTACTTTCATTTATCTGCAAGTACACAGTGACAGATAAGTTCACAGCAAAGCCTGCAAACGACTTTGTAATAACTCCTGATCTCCACTAGATGTCGCCATGGTAACATAACCCGCAGCGGTGGCGCTCTGTCTCTGCTTGGTCCAGATTTGATCCTCAAGTTTTATATCCATATTTATATTTAATAGAAGGTTCTATTATAGAATAAAGTATATTTAATAAAGTTTATACGGCCTCTAAATTATCCGCATGAAAAGCAATCATATCTTTTGTCATCTAATTGGTAGGCTAGTTTATAGGCTACTTTAAGCAAGACTATAAAAGGGATTATTCTTGGGTCACAGTTCTCCTTAGCATACTGCTGTATCTCTTTTTAGTTTTTTTTGTTTGTTTGTTTGTTTGTTTTTTTATGAACATTAACTTTAATTTACTGAATTATTAACTAAGTATAATTTTAAGTAAGGGTTAAATAAGGCTTCGGGTGTTTCTGAATGATTTTCAGTTGCTTGAGTGGAGACTGTAAATGGTTGAGATATGTAAACTGGGTGGCTTATGAACTGGAGAGATTATCACTATTATAACCTTGAACAAAGCACTTAGGATATAGTATTGCTTCTGTTTTTTTAACTGGAACAAAAATGGACCATTATAGTGTTTCACGTGGCTTGTGCATGAGACTTCAGGTCTTCTGAAGTCTATGATAGAACGAGCAACAGACCAAAATTTAAGTCATTATTCCTGGAAAATATTCCCCATAGTTTCACATTTTAAATATCATTCTCTATTCTGTGTGTTTGAATGTGGACACAATTAAGAATTGATCTTCGACAGAGAGGAAGATTATCAAGGGAAGAACATCTCACATAAATCTGAGATATGCGCTTTATTTTATGTCATATGGACTAGTTTAATGGTGCTTTAACCCTATAAAGCCTACCCCAGATCCGGCACACACCTGACATTTTCATCCAGCCCACGTGGAATGATGGCACTTGCGTTTTCCTCTCCCGTTTGCCAGATCTGAGCCTCAAGCAATGCAATGCCACATGTAAGCCAAGAACAAACCACATAAACCAAACCTGGCCCTAATGTGGGCCACAGTAGATTTTTATTTCAACCCAAGACTTTACCACTTAATTATTGATACACAAGTTTCTTAGGCCTCTAAATTATCAACATGATTCAAACTTTGCTTAAAGCAATCATGCCTTTTGTCATCTAATTGATAGGCCTAGTTTAGGCCTATACTTTTTTATCAAGTAAATGGCCTTTAGTATCGTTAAAAAAAAAGCACATGCACATGATACTAAAGGCACATGTCTTTTTGCATTTACTTACAGTTTATGTAATTGTCTGATCTCACTGATTTAGATTACAACTTATGACTATTCATGCTTAAACCCCGGGTTATCGTCGTTCTAAACACCGCTGTAACCCTGGGTTAAAGGAGTGTTTCACACTTGTAATTTAGATGTGGGGTTAGCACCGCTTTTTACTTGGGATTATGAAACACTGGGGCTATGGGCACCGGCCAAACTTGTACAACGATGCGTTCTTAGAATGTCACAGCTAGATGCTTAGCAACCAACCCAAATGCCTCATATTCACGCATTTTTAAACGAAAACACCGCTATATAGCCTAAATATCTTGGTAACACTTTATTTTGATGGTCCCTTTTGAACATTCTGTTAACTATAAGTAACTGTGCAAATACATGTCAACTAACTCTCATTAGAGTATTAGTAGACTGATATCTGCAAACTCTTTATTGTGATGCTCCTCCAACAGACACTCTACTGACTATAAGAAACTTTGCAACTATGCCAACTTATTCTAACCCTAACCCTACCAGTCTACTAATGCTCTACTAACACTCTAATGATAGTTAGTAGACATGAAGGGGCAATGTTACTTATAGACAACAGAATGTGTTAAAGGGACCATCCAAATAAAGTGAAACCAATATCTTTTCTGCGTTTGATAGGAAAAATGTCAAACAGCGATAGAAAACAGGACAGTTGAAGTGAAGAGACCGTTTCATTCTTACATTTATAGTTTGAAATGTTCACTCAGAAAAAAACTTGATTTTACAGTATGCAATGTGTAATATGAGGACACGCAAGAGCCTACATGTAAACAGGTCAAGTCCTGCGTAACACTGACACAGCAAATATGCAAAAAAGAACTTTATCCCGGGGTTTAGGAATGTGCAGTTTGAAACGGCAGTTTATGAATAGGATTAACTGTTTACTCGGGTATATATGCTATAGCATGAGCAGTGTGAAATGTGAATAAAGATAACCCAGGACTACGTTTACCCGAGGTTTAGAATGACCCAGGGTTAACTATTTTAATTGTGAAAAGCCCTAAGCTATCATGATTTGTATCTAACTTCTTGCCATATAAATATCAACAACTGCACCAGATTGCATATTTTTCCTCAGTTTGAGCCTCTGAATCAAACAGGTGTTTTATGAGCAACATATTCATAAGCTCCATGAGCCTGATCAAATATGTTACTAAACAAAAACACTATTTAAAAAAAATCTATAGGCCTATTTAAAATATTTTGTCTAAAGGTTCAATAAACTGTTCCATTTTATTATTAATTTCTCTGACTATTATTTCACACGTCAGGCTTCACAGGGTTAATGACTTTCTTGTCCTTGACAGATGAGGTCACTATAAACTGCATAAAGTGCAACTTTCATTCATTCTGTAGATTTGTTACATTGAGAAAAATATAGAATTACTGAATGACAAACTGATTCTCGTGTGCTCGAACTGATTGTACCTTTCAACTCATTGGAAAATCTGCAGCACTGTTGCTATAATTAGTATATTAGCATTTCACTATGTCATGCACTGTTCCACAAGGACTATAGTGAGAACACCTCACACACACACACACACACACACACACACACACACACACACACACACACACACACACACACACACACGCTGAAACCGATTCCAGCCTGTTGGTTCTAGTTAAAAATTCCCCACACCATGAGGAACATGTCATGCAAAAACACTCATTCACAAGCACACACAAATGCATTACAGACACACTAATTACATGTATCTGTATAAATACACTTCTGCGAAGGGGTAAAAGTGATCTATAAGAAGTCTTAACAGAGGTCACAGGTCAGTATCCATATACTCATTCCGGCCGTGATCTAATCCCATCTGGTATCATCACATCTAAGGAATTCAAGACCCTTGTTAGCATGTTTTACTACATACACATATTCATGAGCACATTGTTAAAGGTCAAAGCCAGCAGCCAGAAGATCTCTCATTTCCTTGACAAGCTTTTTGAAAAGCAACCCCTCTACACTTTCAAATCCCTTCCTTGAATCAGATACAGATGGCCACACAGCCACCTCCTGTCCACCAATCACAGCAGGGGCGGGGTGCAGGCTCCACCTCCCGGTGTACTGAAGGGTGACAGGGTGCATGTGGAGATGAAACAGCCCCTCTGTGCAGTAAATATGACACGCATGACCATCACAACAAACATGCACACCTATGTACACATGACAGGGATTGGCAGTGCGGTGGGATACAGCTGCTCTCGGTTTAGAGCAATAACTCTCATAGTCGGTATATACAATATAACATAAGGTATAAAACATATGTATATGTATAGATATAAAAGTAGAAATGCATCATTTTGTGATGTCTAATTTGCAGAGACAAGTAAGCCATTTGCTGGTTTGCATTGCAAAAAAATGTAAATACTGTGCACGTGCAGTGGTATTAAAACATTGCTCTGTTTGTTTAAACAGTCTGTCTGAAAGCAATCGTAAGTTTTGCGACTTCATTTGGTGCTAGTGGCAGAGAACTGATGCACTGCAGCGTTGAGGCATTTAGTAATACAGTACAGTTTGTCTGAAGAAAAGTTATACAGTAAAATTTAATGTAAGATTTAAAGTCATAAAGTTATGCAACATAAAGTTATATTATTGCAAATCTTTGACATACAACGATGCCGTTTCAGGAAATATATTCTCAATTTAGAAATAATCATTCTTAAAAAAAAAAAAAGATCAATAAATTATGACAACGTGTGTTTACATTGCGTTAACTCATTTAAATCAGTTAAGGGACTTTTTTATAAAGTTATACAAGAATCAACTTATTTTTTAAAGTCAGTTTAATTTAAGTTAAAATGACTTAAACATCCAAGTTAATTGATTTTTGCTCAAAATTTCTACCTGATGAAATGTTTTGGAACTTTGCATAACTAGAATAATGCATATTCTTTATAAAAAACTATATTGGGAACTACTGCTCTACACCATTGTACAGAAATCAGAGGACAAGACAGTCTGGCTGATATGTTACACATTTGGACCTAGAACCTGTGTTGATGGGTATTTAGTGATAATCGTTGGCCTTTATCAGTGTTCGAGTTATGCTTATGTCCTTCCAGCTCAGTCAGAGAACATAAAATCCCCAGGGGGCAACACATTCTTTAGTTTGGTCTAAAATATATGTGCAGATGAATTAGGCATTTAAATCAGATGTGTTATACTGCATTCTGTACTATCTAGAGCTTGTCACATGCTTCTCCCTCCACATGCCTCCGCTTAGTAACGGAAAAAAGAGCACAACTTCTCTGCGTGTCTCTGGTGAGCGTCATGGGGACAGTTGTGGTCCTGTATTGGCTATCTAAATGTATAACTGTATTGCACTCGATATTTCTGTTGTACTGAATGTCTTGTGATGCAGGGCTGGTGAGTTTAATCTGTATTCAATGGTCGTTTGACCGGAACTAATCTGGCCTCTAAACTGGAATCTTTCCACCTGGCACACAAAATATTCTTGCATGAAAATGAATCACTAAAACAACCATAGATAAAGATTGTTTTTGAATTGTGCTGTTCTTCGGGTAACAAATTCTGGAAATGACTTTGAGATAAGCAGAAGGGATATTAGAACACGCTAATACAACATTAACATGCCAATTGAAATCAGAGAACCATCCACCCTGTTAAAGGTTGTGACCGACCGTATCCACAGTTTAATCACATTATTCTGTTAAAGTACTGCTTCACTCATCTCAGCTGCTGATGTAAATATTTGGTTTGTGTGCAGAAAAATAGACTTCTGTTTATCCTAAATGGAACAGAAACCGGAGGAGATACAGGCGGTTTTCCTCGTGAACTGCAGGGAGATGTTTTGAAAGGGACTTGAGAAGAGAAGAAGTGCAGTGTGGATAAACAGGCATGCGGACTAGTTTGCTTGTGTTGTGGGGTTGTGGGTTAAAGTTCCCACATGTGATCTGTTCAAACAGAGATGGGTCATTCTACATCTGCAGAAGTGAAAAAACAACAGATAGAGGGAGAGGATGTGTGCATGTTGGCTCTGTGATATGGGAAACTCTCTAGAACGGTAAAAGAAGATATCTTGATATTTTAAATTACTGTTTTTGTTCATTTAACATATGTCAGTGCAGTGGTCCATAACAACACTGTACATTTTAATTGCATGGACAAAAAAAAGGAACATTTTCTTTTGTGTTCCAAAAAAAAGAGTCATATGTTTGGAACAACATAAGGGTGAAAATTCAAAAACATCCCTTTTAAAATGAATTGTTTATGGAAACTGCTCTAAAGCTAAACCTAACCTGCTATACGTAGATCTAACCAAATTATGTTATTGTAACCGGTCCTACCCGACCCCCTCCGAGGAATTGAATCGGTGTTTCCGGCGTGGGAGGCAGGTGAACTAACATAATCATATATGTTAATCACATCATAATCATATGATGTGTATATGTGTGATGTTTTGTCTCTGTTTTTAGGGTGACTTTTTCTTAACATTCTGTCAAGGGTCTACAGATGTAAAATAGCATTTTAGGCTAATTCTGGCACATTCACATTTATGTTTATTAATGTGCATTGCCCCTGTAAACACAATAAACTAAACAAGGACGCTTAAAACCGCAGCCTCACTCTGGAGACACCGGTGAGTAGGATCCATTACATTCGTGACCCGGATTTGGATTGAGGTTTAGGAGGTTGAGTGTAACATAGAGGCCAGCAAGAACTATATGTGTAAACCTCACTCCCCTGGCCTCAAGAGGTGCGCAAGCGACTGATACTGGAGTCTGCCGTCTTTAGCGTCCTTGTTAGCGAACCCGCCCTCCCATGCCAAAGACTCCAGTTCGAATCCCGTTTGGAGTGGGTCGAGTAGGACTGGTTACATTATCACTGTTTTTGCTGCGCAATTCTTGAGTTTGAACTTGATATCATCCCTTGCTATGATCCAATAACTAACATTTGCTGAGAAAATAAACAAATTGGTAATTTAGACTGAGAAAGGGCAATGGAAAGAGGTCAATAATGACACAATGTACTATTACTGTATCTTAGAAGTCATTAGATTTTAATGATGACAGTGATGGGTGTGTCTGCTCCTGATAAAGCTGTCCTATTGGCTTTCGAACCCTAAAAGATGATGAAGTTACATAAAGAATGCCAGTGTCTGTTTAAAAAGAAAGTGCAAGAAAGAGAGAAAGAGCTTATTAATAATTATTTACTGAATGAATGAATAATGGAAGTGCTTGTTTCAAGCTGTGGTAAACATCATGAACTTACTATAAATGTGTTGAAAATGTAATAATTTCACCTTTGAATCTAATTGATTTGGCACATGGATCATGTTAGCAATAATATTTTCGGACATATGGTACCTGTAGCGCATGACTATAGAGATCTGAGAGATTCCACATGTATTGATGTCCACTCCTAAAGTCGGAATGCTTGAGTGGGGAGTTTCCTGGAATTTACTTTTTTTTTTTTTAGTTATTACTCTCACTCCTGCTCCATCTTTAAACACTCCAAATGTAATAAAAACATGGAATTTCCATAAACTATCACAACTAGATGTTGTTGGTTTTTTTGAGGAGGGGGGGGGGGGGGGGGAATAACACTTTAAGAATGTTTCATCAAAACTGATCTCAGGGTGTGAATACAGGGGACCTCTACGAAAATATATCAGCTGTAAGAAATCCTGACAATTGCTGTCAATCATAAACTAAAGACACACCCACTATGAAGATGAAACCTTTGTAAACTGCATGTCTGTTGAATGTTCACACAAATGTTTCAATAATTTCACAAATGTACAGTTTGGAAATTCTGTGGTGAGAATGTCCAAATTGAACTATAATTATTCCAAATTAGATGTGCAAAGTCATTTGAAACAACTGAATTTAGCTTTGAGTCACGTTGGTTTAATGTATGTGACTATTCCGTAAGTTCTGACTTTGTGGCCTCTATCTGGTGTTTGCATGCTTGTAGAAATATTAATATAAACAGAACAAGTTGTTAACCACGACTTATTTTCAAAAAAAAAAAAAAATCATTTCAGTGTTCTTTTATGTCAATCTCTGATGCAGGAATTTGTTCTCTTTGCTGCTGTGACTGGAACTCATGCTTATTAACAAAAGGCACTAATTAATCTCTGCTGGTACAGCACAGCAATTTCACATGCTGTCAACTGGAAATGAAAGAGTGGGAGACAGCATAATATTGGTAAATACAAAAGAAGCTGCAGACATTAACTAGTCTAAAAACAGTAGGTATGCACCGATATAAAGATTTTGGCCGATATAATAACCGATAATTCTTTATATTTGAAAGCCAATAACCGATATATTGGCCGATAAATCTAAACCCAAATTTTTATATAATTTTTTAAAGTTTGATTTCAAAAACAAAAGTCTCACCATTAAAAGCCATGTCCCAAGCACACAATTATATTGTTCATTATAATTTTATGTAGCCCATATGACAGACTTGAGCTGCACATCACACTTAACTGTATTTTTCTTTTCTTTTTTAAGTGATTCCAATCATATTTCAAGCAATTCAAAACCATCATGGTGAACCGTGTGCATCTGAAGTGTCTCAGCGGAAGGAAATAATCCATTATTTTTCAGCTTAGATATATCAGCCAAATTGTCTTATCGGGCCGATAACGATAACCTTATGAACATTGATATACCGATATGGTGGCTGATATATACACAGGTTTCTTGTATACAAACAATACCGGATGCGCGCGCATCCAAGAGGCAAGACCGCTATATGTTATGCCGAGTTCTGTAAAAGAACATTGTAATTAACGTAGATTTCGCATTGTTTGCAAATTCTTGTTGACTCAATAATAAACTGCAATTTCAGAGTTGAATCTGTTTGCTTGTGTTTCATTTGCATATTAATATAACATTAGGCTATGTAAAAAGTTAGTTAGTTGACTAGTATGAAATTGTCCAACTAAGTTTGCGAATCATAAAAAACCTGACATACCCTATGCATTTAGGTTAGTTTACAGCACAACAGCTCCGCGTCATCTCTGCTTCTGCTAGATATAGCCGTAAAGACTGTTGCTTTCTGCCTCTTAGATGCGCGCGCATCTACGTGATGACGTTGCACAGAAACCCGTGTATTGTGCAACCCTAAAAAACATCCTAAGGATGTCTAAACATACTTTTAAACAATCATTTTGCTTGA
Source organism: Phoxinus dragarum (assembly GCA_033366665.1). Lineage (NCBI taxonomy): Eukaryota > Metazoa > Chordata > Actinopteri > Cypriniformes > Leuciscidae > Phoxinus > Phoxinus dragarum. The sequence continues at coordinate 20,371 of JARPMJ010009487.1, forward strand.
GAAGTAATCTTGCATAATAGAACCAATATATCTTATCAAGGTAGCAAAAGTAGCCTACTGAAATAAAAAAACTGGAAGTAAAAAGTAGCCTGTCCATATTAAATTATAGGCTACCTGAATATCTTGTGCATTTTTTTCGTCTGAATTTAATATCTTGTTTAAGAATGATTCGATATTTTATTTTAAAACGCGACCAAAATACTTTTCAACACGTTTCAGTGTTGGGCTTAACCTCAGTTGAACTTTTACTTCCTGATTTTTAAAACACGCATTTTTCGTTATCTTTAAAAAGGCAATGCAACTGTAAATAACATAGCATTAGCTTCAAATGGTCCCTGTGAAGTTTTATATCACGTTCAAAGTCATCATAACTCCTCATGTCCTTGTAACTGGAGACTATTACACACCAGCGCTCGTGGGGCCGTATAGTAGTTGTGCGCATGCGCAGCAGCAGAGTTTCTTTCATAGTCGAGCGGATGAGAAAGTCACACTACATATCCACCACGAATCCACGGAGCCATTCCGAGCTCTCCATGCTGCTCGGTGAACCGGAGCTCACATCACAGAAGGATATCGCACACTTGCAACCGGAGTTGGTGAATGAAACGCGCAGGTAACGTTATGTGTTTCCGTGTGTATTACAGGCTTTGGACCACACGGTCCTGCTGGAGAGAGAGGGGGTCCATTTAAAAGTTCATCTTGAGCTTTAGAAGAACACAATGAATTAACCTGAACTCTGTTGGTGCGAGCACTCTCTTTGTTATTCATTCGCAATGCTGTAGTGCGCGCAGACCTGCAGATTGAGACAGTTGTGACCATTTAAGACGGGCTGTAGAGTGAATAGGGGGTTTGTGACCCTCCAACTCCGAAACAGACCCTTCTCTCCCAGAAGAAGAAGTGGGTCTCATTTATCACGTTGTTTTGCTTTTTTTCGCCGTTTTATCGCCACGCACGCTTGTCACGCGCTCACGTGCGTAATGAAGGATGTGGGGTGAAAAAATAGTATAAACAGCATCTGTTCACCTGCGGATATCCGTTGTTTTATCATTTTGATAGTTATTTGATTGATCACTTTGATAGTTATTTGATTGATCACTTCTGTGCTTTAACTCAGTCATTTAGTCTTGCTGGATCAAATCCTGATGAGATCCCTATCTAGATAAGTTTTTGAGTATCAGAGGCATGTGCTGTGTTTTATATGATGCCTTCAGATGCTTTCTAGGCAGGCATATCACCAGGTTTTGAGACATTGAGTAGCTTGAGTAATTTGGGCAGTTTTTTTTTCTTTTTTTTTCTCAGCCATTGTCACCAAGTGGGTAAGACGAGAAACACTGATGGTCTGACTTTTAGAAGCACACACTTGTTTTTAGCTAAATTAGAGCTCTGCTTCCATCGTGAGAAGAACCCGACACTTAAGTTGATTAAACAAATAAGAAGTTCTCAGAAAACTTCACTCTGCTCCACTAATTTGGGTCAAAATTCGAACTGTATTTATACAGTCCATTTTCACAGTGGATTCTCATGAGGAGAATCTGATTTAGTTTATCAGCTTTTTATTGGAGGGGAAAGTTTCGACATCTCTGATATTTCATCATGAGCTTATTGGTATCATCAATGTTGCAAGCTAATCTCATGAGGTTAAATGTAGATCGCCAAGTCACCTCAGATTGAATTAAACCAATTCTTACTCAATTTAGGAGAAGAACTAGCATGGAGAAGAACAATGTTTAGTAGAGAGATGTCAGTGAGGTCACACTGTTATAAGGTCACAAATGGTGCCACTCTGTGTGGTATCTGAAACCTGATATGACTTTGTCTCTGGAAATGGAAATCGGGCATAAGATGCACACACAATCATTACTTAACAAAAGAGCAACCTGAAATTATTTCAGTAGTAATGAATTCCAGAAGGCTTCTGATGCAATTTCATTTCCAACTTTGACCCACGTTGAGAGTGTAAAGATAATCTCCCATCAATTAAACTGCATATGTAATGTTTGTTTAAGTCCATTTGACTGGGCTGGTATGCGTGTTGTTTGAGATCTAGTTGGCTGGCGTAAAGTTCAGCAGTCACGTGACACGTCTGATTTGTAATTGATCAAAGGTTCACACAAGGGCAAATGTAGGAGAAAAAACGGGTTTAACCATTTGAAAGAGTCACAAGACAGATCAAGAGCACACAATTGAACTGATTTGTGTAGGATGCCAAACTGTCACCATCAAGCATACACTGATGGATATTATATTTCATTACAGGTATTGTTTAGTGTTAAGTTTGTTATTATATTTCGTTTATAGTTTGTTGCTAAGACAAGCCACAAACTTATTATAGTGTCAGTCTGTGGTAGTTTGGCAGGTCTACGTGTATAGGCTCACAGTGGTGGTTTATGTGTTTGTGATTCTGTGCCCTGCATGAGGTGGCAATTGAATATGACAGAAAGGACGTTCTATTGTTGGCTAGTTATGAATGCCACAAACTCGCTGTTGCATGTCAGAAATTTTGACTGCGTCCACTCTTTAAAGTGGACACTCAAATTCTGAGTCAATGGTTGTGACATTCATAGCTCGGCACGACTCGGCAGTCGGCTCACTTTACTTTGGCTCGGTTTGCTTTTCCACTGCAGTTTAGTACCGCTTCAAAGTGGGTGGGATTATAGACTGATCGTTATAGTTGCGCCGCCACCTCATCTACTGATCACGATGTCCGAGGAGAGGGCTCCGGGCTCGGTATTCGGCCCGAACCCAGAGTACTATAAAAGGAAGTAGCCGATAAATGATTTCCTTCAGATGCGCACTGTTCGCCATGATGGTTTTGAATTGCTTTAGACATGATTGGATTTACTTAAAAAAGAAGAATACAGTTTGCGACATGTTCAGCGCAAGTCTGTCATATATAGGCTACATAAAATTATATAATGAGAACATTAATTTTTATCGTGAGACTTTTGTTTTTGTAACCCAGCTCTCAAAACTTATATAACAATTTAGATTTATCGGCCAATAAATCTGTTATTCAGCCAAAATTTCTTATTTGTTTTTAATTGTTTTGCTTATTTGAAAGCTTGTTTTGTCTTATTTTATATCATTGTCATCTTGAAGCCCCATTCTGAGTTTTCTGTGTTCCCCTGCACCAATACCTTAAAGGGACATGTCAAACAAAAATTTAAGTTTAATTTACAAATCTCTATGGCTCTTCATCTCTTTCTTTCATCGGTAGACAGAAAGGAGGAAAATGTAAGGCTTTTTTCTTTTTACACATTACAGTGAAAAGGAACTTAAAAATGACTTAAACCTACGAATGAATGATTATTTTACAAATTGGTTTGATTCTTGTTCTCAACTGACTCATTACCTTATATAGCAAATATAGCATGTTTCGAATGGACTACAATGGAGCTTTTTTAGAGCTTTTTTTGCCTTGAAGCTCTAAAGCTTCAGTCCCCATGTATTGTCCTTGTCAATGTAATTTTCATACTTAGGATGAATTATTGCTTTAACTCTATCGAGTGGAAGATAACTCTATCGCAGCCTCTCTCTTCACATGTAATGGTTTTAGTGTGCTTTAGTCAAATGTTTCCCCGTCAGAGCCCTGTGGAGACAGACGTTGCATATATCAGTCAGAAACCAATGAATGTTGGGGGAGTGTTTAAACCCACCTCTCAGGACTCAAGACTTTGAAGGGGCAAGTCATTTTAATGTCTTTGTGTATGTGTAAGTGCCTGTGAAATAGTTTTAATGGCTATTCTTATATATTACTGTGTGTGTGTGTGTGTGTGCTACTTGTTTCACCCGTTAATAATTGATCAGGGTCATAAGAACGGCTCTTTCTATGAATTAATTATTGTGGGCCCACTTTTAGATTTCCATCAGGCGTTATACTGAGCAGTCTGTTTTCAGAAGCAAATAACATGCTGTGTTGTGTACTTTGGCAGAGTGTATAGTATGGATGAATAAAGCATGTCACCCAGTACCATCCTTTGCTTTACTGAGAGTGAGAGAAAAGGGATTGTGAAAAATACCATCAGTCTGATAGACTTTACAAGACATTTGGCTTCAATGAACTGTAAAACTTGTAGTTAACAAAATTTTAAATGACTATAGAGGTCACACTACATTATGACGCAGATTTCATGAGTGGTTCAACTTCACACTTATGATGGGTGTTCTCTATCATATTTCTTAAGAAGAGGAAATGGTTTGAGGATATTTTCAGGGTTGTTGCAAAAAAAAGAAGAAAAAAAAGAATTACCATGTAATTTTTTTTTACTCATGTTGTCGTGTCGTTGCATATCATTCCATAAGGATTCCTTTTCTAATGTGGATGAATGTGGAGTTAAGCTTTCAGAATTCAAAGTATGGACCATACTTCATAATTCTTCTGAAGTCATACAATAAATGATCCGTTCATGAATCTCATGAGCCCACCAAGGAGAGAAGATTTTCATTGAATATAGACTATATCAGTTTTTTCAGAAGGCTTAGAAAAATATAGCAATACTTTCATAATGTTTTTTTATATTTTTTTACATTCTGTACCTTAACACTCCTTTGTAATTTCTTTTGTGGTGTTCCAAGTCATACATGTTTGAAATGACATGAGAGTGAGTGTAGTCACACAAGTTCAAAACAATGGTATGTCCTTCTCTATTTGCAAAGAACTTTTGACGTAAAGTCTTTAACCTAAAAGGTTGTAGGCCTAATCCAAGGCAGGCATATTCATTTTATCACACTTTTCCCCCTGACTTTTTGTCCATTAATGACTAAACATTAACACTTGTAAATTTTCCAGACTAAGAAGTTTAAGGAAACGATCACTTCCTTCTTTTGAGATGCAGCCAGATGGCATGCGTCTCTTGTCTTTGAAATAAGATAATTCACCTCAAGTCTACACCGCTTATAAACTGATAACAACGCTCTGTGTACACCTTGGCAATAAAATCACCATTGGTTAGTAAAACAATTTTTGTTACTCACCAGACTGATTCTATTTTATAAATATAGCTTATATAATCTCCAAATAAAATGGCACAGGTTTTTAAATATATTTAAACGTACACCCTTAACATCAGTCAATCAAGCATTATATTATGAGAATCAAGCACTATTTAATGATATAACTTTAGAAATTAGGAAAATACAACTAAATAAACTAACTACATAAACTACGGTCCCACAAATTCAACGTCACCATCATTAAGCTTCCGACAACTCTTTCGTTTTTGTCGAAAAACATTTTCCCCAGAATAGTTTGTTAGAGCACAATTATAAGCATAGGCTAACTCTCAAGCGCTCAGTCAGTGTTCAGCGAGTGAAAATATATCTGCTAACCTCATACTTAGCCTCTTAACACACCACACTGGCGACAGTGGCGAGTAGTCTATTATTAGCCATTGGCTAATAGATACATTTTTTTAGTCGCACATATTAAAGATTTAGTCGCATATGTGAGTGATTTACTCGCATTGTAGATGGTTGTGATAAGCTTTAGTACTGCTCAATATACACTATCTGCTTTGTTTTTAAATAGTGCATGTTTAATGTTTAAAAAAGTGGAGTCCCAGTTTACATCTTAAAGGGCCCCTATTATGGATTTTTGAAAATGACCTTTCATGTATGTAATATAGCTCTAAGTGAATGAAAACATCCTGCAAAGTTTTAAATCTGAAAGTGCACCGTATATAAAGTTATTCTCTTTTAAAAGTAAGAGTCGACTCTGAGTCAATGAAATTAATTGTTTTTCAAATGAGTCATAAGCCGTTTCGTCGTGACGTCAAGACGAAACATTAGTCCGCCCACTTATTGCTCGCGCAGACACCAGTGAAACTTAAACCTCAAACCGGCAGCTGATTCCTGTGGATACTGGACACAGCATCATGTCGAGGAGACGCTGTGCTCTACAATGTGACGGTAAATACTTTTTTTTGTTTTTTTTTCACTGCCCAAGGACGAGCACATGAAGAATCTGTGGTTCAAATTAATCTTTACCATGATACTACAGCAGTATAATCCTAAACTTTTCCTGTAAGGCTACCTTTATTTTACTGACAACTGCTTCTCAAATATCGGAGTTCAATGCAGGATTCGCAAAACCGCTTGCTCTTGAAAGACAGTGTTCAAAATACTAGTATTGAGCTTTACATTGTGTAGGTCTCCTGCTAACTGGCTAACTCATGTTATCACGGTCTTACTGAAATACTTCTGCTAATCAGCTGTGGGACACTATTACATGAACTCTGTCTATTAATGCAGATTGTCTGTAGTTCTCACTACTTTGAGGAA